>CAAKHC010013823.1:0-14993 GCA_901007825.1 Macroramphosus scolopax | reverse complement strand
AGTAAGAAAATATATGTTTCTTAGTGCAAAATCACTGGTTGAGTAAAAGTGTTGATGATGAAACCATTACTTAGGATGATGTAGTTGCTGCAGTCTAAACCTATTAATTTACTACAGGACATTTCCCACTGGGATGTATTAAATGCTAAGCACTGAGCAAGAGCTTCTCTTGGGAATGACCACAATTTTCACTGGTGGTTGCATCAAACCACACTTGCTGTATGTTAAACTGTACTTTCAAGTAAGTGGGAATCCATACATGTTCATGTTTTTCCCTCTGTATTCATAACTGTCCAGGGCTTTCAAGGGTTTGGCTTCGGAGATGGAGGTTTTCAGATGTCATTTGGAATTGGTGCCTTTCCATTTGGTATATTTGCTACAGCCTTTAACATAAATGATGGAAGACCTCCTCCAGGTACTTATGCTTTACATACTTCACTGTGACCTCATTTGACTAAATCAACAACATATCGAATAACCTTTGTTAAACAATTTCCCTAACAGCTGCTCCTGGGACACCACAGCACATGGATGAACAATTCCTGTCTCGACTCTTCCTGTTTGTTGCTCTGGTGATTATGTTTTGGCTGCTGATTGCATAAATGCATGGAAAGACGGCATCTCAAGTTATCCCAAAAGATGTAATAGACAAGAGACATTACATTTACTAATAGAAAGCTATGTGAAATTTCAATGAGCTGTTTTTTTTTCAAAATAAAAGATCTTCATGCTAATTTAAGGCTAACAACTTTCATGGTGACCCAGTTTCAATGAGCTTCATGTCTGACTTCACTCACATTCATGTAGTGTGCTTATGAAGCAGCAAACCCAAATTCTTATCTTGTATTTACTTCACCAGAATTTCATTAACAGCTTAAAACAATCTGCCCCCATATATATTTTGTATATTTAACTAGTTAAGCTGAATCCACCGGAGGTCAGTTGATTATACCTTTATACGATTTGTATTTTTCGATCATCGAAATGTTACGGTATTCTGACCGGGATTGTTTTTCAACAATTTTTCAATTGACAACATTAATGTTGGCTGAGTTCTATTTATCTTAGCCAGTAGTAGCAGAGTCTTTGTTTATATTATTATCGCCACATTTCCAGGAATTATGATGTATTTTTCCAAGAGAATTGGCCGTTGAGCAGGTGGAGCTTTTATAATATTTGATGTCTTAAACTTGCTCCAAAGTAGGCTAGGTGTGCAGCATAGGTAACCATGGCGATATATCCCGCTGAAAAGTGAAACACTGTAAATCCGGGGATTAAAGCTGAAGTTGCATCGCTAACCCAAAAATTCTGCTTTACAGTACCTAGCCCGCTGTAAAAAATTGTGTCCTTCCCGAACCCTGAAATTCAGCCATCATTCACTTTATATTCTACACCTGTCTCTTCGACTGATGTCGATGCATTACACACCCAATGCTTTTGTTCTTTCCCCATGTTGTCTCTCTGTTCACTAGTGTGCTGAGAATTTTGTGTTTTATTTTGAGCTGTATCAAATCTTAAACTACTTATTTCTTTGGCAGGATTTACCAAAGTCATTACATGTGCTTTGTGGAATCAAAACAGTGTCACACATTGTCTCTGACCTTTAGATGAGATAATAATGAACCATGTTGATGCATGTAAGAAGTTTAAAGATTAATGAAAGTGTTTCACTGTAATTAAATGTAAAATACTGTAGATAACAACTGAAAGGAAGACCGGGCGGTTGAATATGAAGACAATTTTATAAATAAGAGTTGACAATTGACAGTAAAGCTGTTGATATATAATAAAGACGTTAATCATTGTCTGTGTGTTGTATCTTTTCAGGATTCAATCTGATAAAGCTTTATTTTACAGAAATGTTACATGTCCAATAAGATGAAAAAAATCGGGTTGAAGAAGTTAATTTCCCATTTTTCAGTTGTGTCCTTCACTATTTCACATGAAACGGGATGTTCCTCAAAATAAACGTCCTTTTAAAAAAATATCTTAATCATTATTTGTATAAAAAAAAAACTTGAGTTATGGCCTAGGCCTGCGATTCTGGATGTGTCTGTTTCTCCTGAAATTCTGGCTGTGCAACGTTGAACTCTGCTTCATACATCATCTGCTGGATCTTTATCTTTGTCTCGCATCTTCTCTGTGGAGCAAGTCGCTTCAGGGCAGGAACAAAGCTCAGTAGGAACAGTTCATCCTCATCCCTATGCCTGCTGGGAAATGAGGAGCCATTGTCTTTGATCAGCCACTTCATAGGGGATGTTGATGTGTTCTGGCAAGGCAGAGAATTTGAGTTTTGAGTGAGGCGCCGTTTACGTAAAGTTTTGCCGATTGAAGAGACTTGTCCGCCTGGTGGCGTTTTGGGTTGAGCAGCCAGCTGAGATACCTGACTGTCTTGAGAAGGAAGCTGTGAAACAAATGGTGCCTCAGACTTGAGGTCAGCTTGAGTCACAGGGACTTTCGTTATAGACAACGGAGTCTTGACTGTCTCGGACAATGTGGTTTCTCCTTCCAAGCAGCCAGATTCATTGTCAGGATCATCATCGTTGTTGTTGTTGCAGATGTCTGCCACTCCACTCCTTGATCCAGTGAAGGGTGCAATGAAATTCATAAGTTGTCTGTATTTCCATCTGCTTTGCACGAAATCTCCTTGCTTCTTGCTTTTGATCTCCATTCGGACTTCTTTCAAGTACCTGTCTCTCATGTTCTTCCATTTTCGTTTGCACTCGTCAGCTAGAAAAAGTAAAATATTAGACGGTAAGAAGCAAGAAGTAATAAGAAACATTACATCAACAGTGAAACCCTGTGCAACTTTGAGTTTTTTTTCAACGCTGCACATGGGAAAATCTTAACATGAATTCTAATTTGACTT
Organism: Macroramphosus scolopax; assembly: GCA_901007825.1. Taxonomy (NCBI): domain Eukaryota; kingdom Metazoa; phylum Chordata; class Actinopteri; order Syngnathiformes; family Centriscidae; genus Macroramphosus; species Macroramphosus scolopax. The sequence goes on along the minus strand of CAAKHC010013823.1, from coordinate 12,124 downwards.
AACACAATTTGTGGGTACAAGTAGAAATTAAATGGAGATTGTTTCAGTTGTTCTGTTAAACTGCAATTCCAAGGAAAAATGTTGGTGTTGCTTGGCCTGGTCATTTTTGAGTAAACTAATCTGGCAGTGCTGATACATTTCAGACTCAAGAACCTTTTATCAAAAAGAAAAGGCAATTTTCTGATTACTCTGTAACACTGTCTCCAATATGGTTGACTTTATATTGTCTTTAAATTCATGATTTGTAAGTAGTGAAACATTCATATCACAAACAGTAAAGATTTGAATTAAAAAAAAAATTAAAACAGAAGTCCCACACAAGGGAATTTGAATTAAATGCTATTGCCATTTGTCATTGGCCTATTTTTAGTATTTCCTCATCAGTGTGATGTTAGATAACATTGTGAATTTGTGTGAGGTGGATGTGGAAATAAAAACCACAACTTTATCAACGTTAAAATCCGAGGAATTCAGGAGTACCTGACTGTTTCCTTGTATAGTTGTATGTCGTCATGGCTCCCATCTAGAGTTCAGGGCCAGTGCATGATTTGTTTGGTTCACTTCAGGCTGAGGGCCACTGACATGATCTATTCAAATACCGGAGAATGATTTCTTTCTACAACACATTGAACTGTTGCCGCTCCACAGGAATCGGACAAGCTTGCAGTTCATGTGGACACATAAAGACAGAATAACTAGGCTCGAATCCCCCCTCTTCCGTGCCGTGTAGGCACGCGGCTCGAGTCCGCTATGCTTAGCAGCTTCGCTCCTCCGCCGTGCCGTGCAGACACGCGGCTGGCGGCGCAGTGGCTAGCGGACCGTGCCGTTCGGTGCTGCGCGGCCTACGGCGAGCGTGCAGCGGCTATTACCGCTAGCACGACGCGCTGCCGCATCCAAACGCGGATTAAACGATAAAAGCTGCGATTTGAAACCGGAGATGTATGAAATACATTTTATCTTCGAGATAGACAAACACTTTGCTCACTCTGTCTGTTTAATCGACCACGCCGACATCGGCTGAGCAAACAAAAAAATGGCATTAAAGTTATGATAAACAATGAAATACTCACCAGGGAGACCCAACTCGTCACTGATGTTTCTCCACGCGTTTGCCCGACTTTCAGTGCAGCGGTAGTTTGGCAAAGTGGCATTGTAAAGCTCTGGACAATTAAATACAGCCAATATTAACTTATCGTCCATTTTGCCCCAGTGCAGACTGTGCTGTGCTGCGCGGACGCGGAAGCGGCAGTCTTCTCCCGCCTTTTCCGCCCAGCTGCTGCCTGAACGCGAGTTATCGCGAGCAGCGAGCTGCTACCGCGCTGAGTCGCTCCGCCGTTGCCGTTCAGTGGTCGGCGGTGTTGTCACAGAGGAGCGCAGGACTCCGCATTGACCTGCTCTAATGATGAGCTCTGCTGTTGGTGTTTAAAGAAAATAACACCCCGTAATCAGTTATCACTTTCACAATCATTGATTTTACATTTCTGACCTTACAAGTCTCTTTTTGTGGATGCAGTCGCACTGATACAGGATCCAAACATACATCAGTCAAATAGAAATATACCAATTGTATTGAATTAAAGGTCCAATGGTTATATTGGAGAGCTTTACTTGGTATTGAAGAACCTCTGTCAGTGTGAAAGTTGAAATGAGACCTGTCAACACTTCATTTGATCATGTATATCTTAGTAATAATTTACTTAATGATAGATTGTGGCACATTATTTTTGTAACAAATGCACAGTACAGGAGAGGATAAGTGCCACACACACACTGTACACACACATACACATGTACTGTATGTACATGTATGTGCATATATGTTTACATAGATGAGCCAAATAAACACTATATAACAGTTATCTATAAACTTCAGTGGAAAGATATAAAAAGGGAAAAACATATAAAGGGGGGGTTATTGATTCCTCTCAGTCCTCAGAGTCTACTACTATCTGAAGTGTTTTCGGAGCCTTTAGTACTGTGTTTTCACACAAGCCTTACAAAGAAGCCTGACTGTAAATACAGAGAGGAAGTTTCATCCTCGACATTTCCTGGTCACACGGCTGCAATCTCTGATTTTCTTTGGGCCTCAGACCAACAGCTCGCAAAGACACTGAGGTATTTCCCACATGAGTAGTCTGATGTATGTCTGTAAGGTTCTCAGCTCATTTCTTAATGCTCAGTGTATTTATATTTGTTATATGTCTTCTCTTATTGGATTTAATGTATTATGTTTTCTTACATTGGTATCTCCTATTCTTGCAAATACAGAGCATTTTAGTCACTGATAAATTGCACATGCCATCAAGAGAATAATTACAATGCTGCATGACCACAAATCCTGTCTACTAACTTCAGGATCATATCACAATAATGCAGACAACTGATCCCAGAGCAGCATTGACCTTGTTTCAGGGGAGTAAAATCAATTAAAAGAAATCAATTGCAGCTATATTGACCATTTCTCTTTTATTGGCAAATGACATATTTGAAGGGGGGTTACATGTCTTGAATGGAACCAATTCGGATGCGTCACAATTCACGTTTATTAGAGAAATTGTGTTTTACTATAATAACATTTCCAGGTGAAAATCACTTTAAATTGAAGCAGTTCCTCCCAAACACTACAACTGTGTCAGCCTTGGTGCCTCTTTCGCTTTACTTCATGTATCAAATATGGCTCGTCAAAATGAGCCTTTATCAACTTAATCCCCAGTAATGAATTTTGAACTGTTTGAACCATGTGGATGAGGTACAATTCCTTTTATTGAGAGCCACAATAACAGCCGATAGCGATCTCACATGCTCCACAAACGATACATCAACAACCTGGGTGCTATTAAACCCGGGTGAAAAGGATGGGATGGTGTTTATTGTTATCTGTTCTCAAAAGCCCTTATAAGAGGAGCTTAAGACAGATTGCGGAAATCCATTAATTCTCTAAAAAAAAAGAAAAGGTGTATTGCCTTGTATGAAATCACAGGATAACCTGTAATAGCTTTAACTCAGCTGTGCACATTGTCAGAGAGAATGGAAAGGCTGCACCACACAGATAAGACACATGATTTATGGTTGTGAATATAAACCACAAGAATGAGGAACACAAACAAATCAGTGTCGCCACACACACACACCAGGAACTGGCCAATTATTGTGTCTACTTGGTACGTATTGTTGTTTCTGTCAATTTTAAATCTATCTATTAATTTTCACGCAATTGTTTGTTGATAGAAATAAACAGGAAATTGACATTATGAAATAACTTTAAAAGATAATCCCCAAATTCAGCATACTCAAGTCTCTGGCCACACCAAAAACGCTCATCTTTAAATCCAGGTTTCTAATACCAAGCAATCCCCTTTTCTCTAAAACCTCAACAATAAGGATCTTAGGAGCTCTGCACTTCTCATTTTATGCAGTGAAATCTGATTTCTTTTGGAGAAAGGAATGAGGCAAGCTTAACTGAATCTGCCGTCCTCCCTAACCTCTTCACAAAACTGCCCAGATTAGCTAGGAATTAAGTTCCAACCGTTTTATGTGTCTGGTCCATAGGGGGGATTATACTTTTACTATTTTTTTCCTCCCAATTTCACTATAAGGGCCTGACACTCTGCTGTAGAGAGAGGAGAAGCAGGAAAGAGGCTGAGCCTCAACTTTAGAAAAGTGCTGTGTGTCAATGTCGAAGCTCTTGTATTGGAATTTCTTTCGAGATGGACGGACTGATCAGGGTGGAGAGACAAAAGTTTCCTTTCACTATTGAAAACATACTGAGAAAATACCCCATCAGTAACGGGGGAGTAAGTTCATGTGGAATAAGTGTTGTTGGACTAAAAGATAAGGCGTTGAGTCCTGCTGGAGGCCAGACAGAGACTGTTCATCACACCTGCCTGTGCTGCTGCTACTGTTGTGGAGACGTATTCCACCCTGATTTTTTTCATGAAGGTAAGATCAATCTCGTTTTTATTATCATGCTTGACATCATTAATGCTGCCTAACCTCAATCAGATCTCTCCTGGCAGCATGTCAGTATGGATGGCCCACGGCGGTTCTCACCGAGTCGTGCAGGCTTGCAGAGGATCGCAGAGAGGAGAAGTCACCATGTCAAGTGCAGAGACGAACCAGGCGTCACCGCACTATTTTCACAGAGGAGCAGCTGGACGCACTGGAGGAGCTGTTCCTGCAGAATCAGTATCCAGATGTGAACACACGGGAGAAACTAGCACAGCGCACTCACCTGAGAGAAGAAAGAGTCGAGGTAAGACTTTGATAGTGGAAAAAATAGCTTGAAATGATATGATATACAGTATGTACATATGAAGGTATATGTATGTGTGTGTATATATATATATATATATATATATATATACATAGATATGTTTGATATAATGATGTCAAATGCTGCTCTAATTGTAGATATTAAAGTTCAAATTCACTGAAATAGTAAAAGGACATATAAATACCGTTGTCTTTCTTCTGCCTGTAGGTTTGGTTTAAAAACCGAAGAGCAAAATGGAGGCGCCAGAAAAGACTCACATTTAGTGTTGGGAACATAGAAAATTAAATTTGTTTTTGTATTACACATGTATATAATAGCATTGAAAAAAGTGTGAGAGTCGTCTTATTAGAAGAAAATAATAAAAATAAAAAAAACATTATGAAATACACCTTTTTCTTCCCCGGAAAATACCCAATTCTTTTGTGTAATTCAGATGTGTGACTCTGGAAAGTTTTAGCCTATTTGTGATTGTTTGAGTGGATAATAGAAGACTGAAGGCTGTTTATGGTGATACTAATTCTGACAGTCAGGTCTTGTGTGAAATAAGTGTCCTTGAGAACAAATACATTTTTTCTGAGATGTGGAACTTAATTTTTTATGTAATCCATGTACAGTACTTATAAACAATTCTGCTTAAAAAACACCTCCAATGTTTGGGCCTGGACCCCCAGGTTGGGTCACAATGAAATTTCTGGTTTAGAATATATTCTATATTAAAAATTGGCAGATAACAGTATTTCATCTTATTGCTGCATGTCAATCCAGCTGCTGAAATCAAACCAGTTTGAACCAATCAGGCACTGCTGGGTGGTGCTGGGAACTGTTTAGTCTAAACAATAAATTTAAAGAACACACTTAGCATATATCCATTTCATCTAAAACATAGGTGTCTTTGCATGGCATTATGTTAGTATTGTATGATTTTTGTCAAAAGAGAAAGAACATTCTTCAAAATACTGCTGATTTCACTGTTTATTTCAATAAAACACTTTATTTTTAGCTTTTGATAAACATTATATTAAAAAATCTTGAATATTATTGGGCACAATTTTTTTCATTATTACCAGAAATTTCTGGGAAGTTGTTCTTTCCTTATTTTCAGATAACGGAGTATCTGGTAGCGAGGAAAGAACCTCTCCGCTGTGGGCCAACGAGCGGGCTTCAAAATATTCCCAGACATAACAAATATACATTTTAATATGAAAAGATTCTGCAAATTTCTCAGAACTTGGTTGGATAAAGGATGACATGGATAGTACACACGGAGATGATTTCTTTAAAATGTGAAAATGAATAAATATGTGTGTGGCAGGATCTGACTGGAGGAGGAAAGAGAGTGGATGATGATATATATAACAATGGTTAGATCAATTATTGATGATGGCTGCAAGAGTTATGGAACAGCCACTCCAACATGGTTTAAAAACAGGACATAGTACAAGCTGAGAATATGTACTGGGACATTTTTCAACACTAAACAAGCTGCAGTATTGATAGAAATTGGAGAGATGCACTTGGAAATGTCTCGGTATGAACTCTGACTGAAACACTTTATTGTAAAAAACACATGGTGAATCCTACAAATACCAGCCGGATTAACGTTTGGAATTCCTGGGAAGATTGAGACAAGCCAAAACAAACATTTTATGTATGCTAAAATCTAAGGGGGAGCAAATTGATATCAATGTGTACCCTCACATATGTTGGTCATTAGTACTAATAATTTTTAATCCCAGAATATGAAGTTGTTAGCAGACTGAATGACAACAACAGAGAGAAATCAAGGGATATAGCCAATGAAGTTAAGCCCATCTCAAACAAGAATGGAAATCTTCTTAAGCGTATTGTTCAGACGGAGCAAAAAATCCAAAGAGTGGGAAAATGGAATTTGGAGTGACCATTCCTGAATAATAATTGAAAAGGACACTGTATTTCATATAAGATGTCAACATTCGCATCAGAGATGCTGTTAATATTAATATGTTCACATATGCAGTGTTCAACATCAGTTCCTTTAACTACAATAAGATGAATCAAATTCAAGTCCACACCTGATATACTAACCTATCCATCTATTTTATTGGAGTTTTATTGGAGGTTGAAGGGGAAGTGAGGGAGCAGATTACTTGACAAGGAACGCTGCTCATGAGGACAAAAAGAGTATGTGTAATATATTAATATAATAATATATATTTATAATATATTTATAGTAATAGACTGTAAATTCAGGTATCTGTCAAAAGGAACATTAACAACAATCAATAGAGGGCAGCAATGCGTCCTTGTTGCCTCTACTCGACCTAATTCAGCGAAGAAGAAGAAATATTTCGAGGTAAACTTCCTGTGACGTCACTCCTCAGTACGTTGTTTGTATGCTACTGGCCTGCTGCCGATAGGTGCTTAAAAGTTAGCTAAGTTTGATTATCTTGGTTGATGATGTTGACGTTATTTTGATTTTTGATTATCTAACATAGTTTTAGGGTTTGAAAAAGGCATTCGGTTAATACGAACGTTGACTTCCGTTTCTATTAACTAACATTGTTTGTCTAAGAGGGTTAGCCGTTAGCCGAGCAGGCTCGCTTCACCATGGAGGGCAGCGCCAGCGTGAGGAAATCACTGTGTGGGACTCTCGTACCTGCAGCAGTCACTACAGTGGCTATCCGACAAGAACCCGATGAAAAAGAAAATGGGAAGCCGAAGAGAAAGGTCCTCAACGAAGAAGATTACATTGAGGTAGCTAAACGAATGAGTATTACTTCTCGGTCAGGCCATCAGTAACAACGTTAGCTAATGTTAGCAGAAAAGGCGTACTGCGTCAGGTACCTCAAAGTAAATGCTAGAAGGGAAACAGTTCAGGTATTGCCGAGCTATTGGTTCAGGTCGGGGAGTAACCTGTGGAAAAGCGTTTCAAACAAGAGGTACCCAGGCGGTGTCTTGGTTTTACGAGTAAAGAAGGCTGGAGTAAAGCCAGATAACATTGTTGGAGTCTGGCCACATTCTGAGATCAGAATGAATAAGGTTCAGGACTCTGTTGAATTTAGATTTGAAGGTATTGGGACTTTGTCACAGTAATTGTGTAAAGGTTATGTGATCACAACTCTCTAGAGCTGTGACGATTTGACGATAAGTTTGTCTGTGAATTGAAACTTGTTAGGAAAAAATACTAAATGCAAGAAATAAACTTTCTCTTCTAAGTGCTTCTCACTGTGGGGAAAGATCTTTTGAAAGATTTCTGTCGTTTTACAGTGTCCATCTTTCAGTTCTGGGAAATTGTGACACAGATGTTTCACTATTTTCTGAAATTTGCAGACATAACGATACATAAAGTATCTGTGAATAATCCTCAGATTCACCAGGAGTTGAAATAATGTATAGTGAATCTCCTTGATTGAGTGAAAATGTTACTTGCCTGAGTATTTTTGTAAAAGTTCTTCTTCTTTTTGTAATGTTTAATATTATAATTGACGCTATGCTTACCTGATATGACATTGAACATAGATACTTGTCTACTTCTAACAGAACTTGGAGAAGATCATCCAGAGAGACTTCTTCCCAGATGTGACAAAACTGCAGGCGCAGAAGGACTATCTTAATGCAGAGGAAACTGGGGACCTCGAGAGAATGAGAGAGATATCCATTCGATATGGATCATCTTTGACAAAATCTACACCACGATCTACTGCACCATGTGAGTAATGCGAAGGGTGAAACTAAATGAAGTACTTTTATGTTGTTAAAACTAACTTACAGAAGGAGTGATCATCCAGTGTTGATTCGAGTGCCTTGTGCAAACACCTGATTAGACAAACTAGCGATTATGTACTACATGAAGTACAAATTATGTAAATCCGATATAACCTGGTCCCAATGAACATACCCTTTTTTCCCCTTCATTCTCTTGGTGTGTAAGATGTGACACCTGCCAGCTTTGAGACACCAGTGGGTTGCTCAGGATCTCCCTCTTCCACTCATGGCAGTAAAACAATAGATGGCGGTAAGTATGAAGAGCAGATAATACGGAAAATTGGGGCTACACAATGTTCATAACTGTGTCTGTATGAACCCCAAAAAACCTGTTTGACTTTAACCCCCTGATTTGCAACTTACATGTATCGCTGTATATTTTCATGTTCATTTGGTCTTAAGTTTGGACATGTTTGGCCCTTATATTGCCAACAGTTAATTTAATTTAATTGTTATTGTTGGTTATATAGAAAGCAAAGACTGTGAGAAGGAAGAGAAAGAGCTGCCCTGTCTGGATCGATTCCTTGCTAAAAATACAAGTGAGGATAATGCATCGTTTGAGCAGATAATGGATCTGGCAAAAGACAAGGAGAAGCTGAAGCATTCCTGGCTATATGAGGCTGAGGCTGAATTCAAACAGGTAAATATGCAAAAAAAAAGTCTGCAGTTCGCTTCTGTAAAGAAAACCACATCTGTGATTTTTACAAAGGTTGCTTGATATTGTTTCAGGTTTGCATTTGATTATTGTCAGCAACATGATTATTTACAATTAAGGCACTCCCTTTGCTTACATTATAAACAATTAAAACCCCACAAACAATACTTTTTCTCCAGCGGCATGAAGAGAACCTTGCCCTACCGTCAGTAGAGAAGGCAGCTCTTGAATGTGTGAAAGCTGGGCTGGAAACATGGGAATACAAAGCGAAGAATGCCCTGATGTATTATCCAGAGGGTAAGCAGATTAAACTAAAGGCAGATAGAAAAACAATTCATGTATTGATTATTTTATCTGTGAGGGTGAGAAGAAGAATTAAATGTCTTTTATTTTTTCAAATCAGGTGTTCCAGACGATGATGCACTCTTTAAGAGGCCGAGGGAGGTAGTTCACAAGAACACCCGCTTTGCTGGAGACCCATTCAGCAAAGCTCTCAATAAGAGCCAGATTCAACAGGCTGCTGCACTAAATGCACAGGTAAATTGTAATGTCGTTGCATTAGGAAAAGTTACAATGTTAATATGCATTACTTCCTTAACTGCAGCTGATGTATTATGTTGTCTGGCCAGTTCAAACAGGGTAAAGTCGGTCCAGACGGGAAAGAACTCATTCCACATGATTCTCCATCAGTGAATGGATATGGCTTTGAAAGAACACCCTCCCCTGCCCCTGGTAAGCACATCTTAAATTCTCTTTGGCTTGGTAATAATCCCGAGACCTGTGAAACCACATGTTACCTTAAATAGTTATCTAGTTTTGGAGTAGAGTTTTGACAACTATTTTTGTCATCTCAGGTGTATCCGAGTCGCCTCTGATGACGTGGGGTGAAATCGAGAGCACCCCATTTCGTCTGGATGGATCAGATAGCCCATATGTTGAGAGGAACCACGGTCCATCATTTAAGGTATTTAAGTCCCTATATTTCACCTCTTCTAGTAATATTGGTATCATTAATGTAAGTTTATTAAACACTACTGTAATGATGTTAATATTATGAAGTTAGTGTTGCTTTATTTTCCTGCCACTTTTCTGAGGACTTTTTTCGGTCAGATTTGAATGTTAGGCAGAAGCAACTGCTCCCTCTTCATCAGCTAACATCTGATTGGCTAAGAACAGATAAACTCACACATCTGCTTGGGAACAAATATGTAAAGAAATGAGTTGGTTTGGGATCAGGTGTTAATATTAATGACTACATTACAATTATCATCATTGTTTTTTTTCCTCAACTAACAGAACGTAACTCAAACGTTTTAGCTGTAATGATTTTTAAGTTTTAATTATTTGATAAGTTGGAAAATGTTAAGCCTTCAAATGTTTCTGACAGATTCCAGAGCCAGGAAGACGAGAGCGATTGGGTATAAAGATGGCCAATGAAGCTGCTGCTAAAAATCGTGCAAAGAAACAGGAGGCGTGGCGAAAGGTCACAGAGAACCTTGCAAGGTAAAGACATTTAATCCTCTGCACTCTTGGTATTATCTGCTTCTGCAAGTGACAGCTGATCATGTAAACTTCTTTCAATAAGGATGACAGCTTGTGTGTTTGTGCATTATTAAGAAACGTTCACTTAACTGACCCCATTAACCTGTTGTGTTGCAGTCTTACGCCTAAAGGTTTGAGCCCGGCCCTCACCCCCGCCCTGCAGAGGCTCGTAAACCGGTCATCTAGCAAATATACGGACAAAGCACTAAGAGCAAGCTACACCCCGTCGCCCACGCACAGAGCCAATAGCTGCAAGTCTCCCTTCGGTGGCCCATCCACTCCTTCAGGAACACCAACACCAAACAAAGCCAAGACTCCGAGCACTCAGGACCTTACTTCACTCACAGACAATCTGCTGCAGCTTCCAAAGAGACGGAAAGCCGCAGACTTTTTCTAAAAGAGGATATCTTTTATGCTCGCATTGTTCAAAAGACTTATAATGACATATAATGTAGAAAACTTCATTACAACGTTCGATATCCGTTTTCCTCAATTTAAAGAGTACATCTTTTGGTTGGATGATTGGATTGACAAACATTGGATTCTATAATTTGTACAGATTTATTAAGCAGATATGTTGATGTAGATTCCTGTGAAAGTTGTCTTAATGACCATGATGTATTTATTTGTTCTTTCATGTAGTGTTATCCCAAATTGAAGATTTCATTTATAACAGGCCTCCTCAAACTTTTATCCCTGCCGCTAAGCGGTTTTTGACAACCACACATACTAATTCAATTTCTGGACCGTAGAATCTGAGAGTGGTCACCCAGCTCTCGATACCTGCTGCCATGGACTTGTCTCTGCATTACAGCGATGACACAGAATCACAGGTTATGTTACCTTGCAGCAGGTTTCCTAAACGCACAGTATTGTTATTGTGAAAAGTAACACTTTGCTTCACTGATGAATAAATGGTGACTTTGTTGATTTTAGGTCTTGTCACAAAAGTATTTACTTTGTTTAATAAAATAATGGTCAAAGGTCCATATGAAATTAAAAACATCATTGGTTGCTGAAAATTCTCCTTCCATCCATGCTGACTATCAAAAGTTAAATCTATAATCAGCTACATTTATGATTATCAACAAACCCCAAGGACACCACCATCAAACACCCGGAGAGTTGGTCAGTATTATCATACATGATCCTAAAATCCACAATCAGTGCCAGAACTGGGAATATTTTGGGTTGGATTCACGTTCGCATCATAATCTCAACGGGCACGTATTTACGCCGCTTTGGTTCTCGTGTGACACTCTAAGTATAATCTTCTTAACTCCGCCCCGAGAGTCCAGCTGATGTGTTGCATGTTTGGGATTGTTGTGATGGAAGGACGCAGCCATCTTGGATGAGCGCCGCTTCACAGCAGCAGGGAAAGACGTCGACTCCGAACCCGTTAGCTAGCGTTAGCCGCTCGGTCAGATTAACCAGTTTGTCGCTGGCGACTATGCTCTTGGTGCGCTGTTTACCTTCGCTAGCTGGCGATTCAAGTGAATCAAAATGGGCAAACATCGTTTTAAATATTTAACGTCATAAATCCCGAGGAGGTCGACGGCGGTGCGGATCACCTGTATGTGTTTTAAATTTCTGGATAGAGGAGTTACTATGAATGGAGGATAAATGTTGCCGAAGGCTGACAGCAGCAGTTTCGTCCTCTTCTCTCTTCTCTTTGTCCTCACATTAACGGACCCGCCACGGACAGGTAAATACTTCCAAGTTGTTGTGTCCTTTGCAAGCATTCCCCTGGGCTCGGTACGAAACGAGGAGAAGCGGAGTTGGTGCATGTAACGCCAGCGGAAAGTGGCAGATCAGGTGAAGAGGCCTAGCTAAGCCAGGGGCTCTAGTGTTTCTCGAACCGTTGCTGTGCTACTGCATGGCGGCGTGGCAGGCTTGCCTTGCGGTCGGAA
>CAAKHC010013822.1:0-11603 GCA_901007825.1 Macroramphosus scolopax | reverse complement strand
TGTGTGTGTGTGTGTGTGTGTGTGTGTGTGTGTGTGTGTCAGAGATCATGAGGTGGATCAGAGGTTACAGGTCATCGTGTGTTCTTGTCCTCTGCTCTTGTCGTGTTTTGATATGATCCGTTTGGGGTGATAATGTCCTCTAATGTCTTCTAATGTCTAATGTCGGCTGGTCTCCTCTGGGAGGGGACAGCTAACTTGGTCTATAGTGTTGGACCTCCTATTATTGATCAATAAGTGGGTTTCACTTCATTACCGAGCTGCAGACATCAATGAATCCAGTCCAGGAGTGTCTGACATGATGAAGTTATCAGGCATAACAACAGTCTTTAATCCACATCCTGGTATTCTACAATGTCTGAAGCAAAGTGTTTCATCCAAACCTGCAATGAAGCAGCAACCTTACAAACGATTTGGGAACTCTCACTTCTCTTCTCTGTTGTCATACATGAACACATGAATATCATCACATACAAGAGTCATAGATGTTCAGAACAATGTTCCGCCGTCGTCCCATTAACTGTGAAGGAGCTCCAGTCTGTGAAACCAGGACCTCGTCCATCCGACATTTGCTGCTGTGTTGTGTTACTGAGTGCGTTTCCATGAGGCAGCTTACCCGGTAACGCAATTACCTCCTACCACCCGCTGTGACCGCCTGCTGTGACTTGTGATACGCTATGTGGCGCTGTAGCGCTTTCAGCAAGTGACAACGAGTCTTTTGGCTGCGGTGAGAGTAGAAGAAGAGCTCCGACCGCGTTCCATTATAGTCTTTAATATAGTATTTCTTCAAGCTTTAACCACAGATTCATGACAGGTGGTAGCCATGGTGTCGTTTGACGTCGTCCTGGAACAACGCCTCCTTTTATTGCGTCGCTCGTGCTGTCTTCGTCTCCTTCCACGTCCGGGTGAAAATCGCCGGCGGAAATAGTCGCGCATGCGCAGACTGCGTTTCTCTATACCCGGTTTACATGATGTTGGCATCGAGCAACCATCGAGTAACTACCGAGTTACCCAGGTGATCTTATCCGGTAACGAGAAACCCGATGCTTGTCCGATGCTGACTCGATGTAACTGATATACCCTGTTTACATGAATTTGCATAACCCAGATCTTGTCTTGTAGTTGTCTTGTACGATGCTAATTGCTGCATGGAACCGCACTGAGTGACTCTGTGGTGTCTCGGTCGTCCAACAAGGGTTCAGCACACAAGACATGGACGTGGACATGAGTGTAAATACTTGATGATGCTTCACCTCATTCTGAGGACTATCAGAAGCAGAAGAGAGAATATCTATCCCCAGTCGGTGGCGACACCGGCTGGATCCACCACGATTCTGCTGTCTTGTACTCTGCTACCATTTATAAACTCTTTATTCTCTATATTTTTGTCAATGATGAAGAAGAACGTGGACGAGTCCGTGTAGATTTGTGAGGAATCCAACAGGACGACTTGCTCAATGCTCTTTTTATTAGTTTGTACGTCGGCAGAAGGGAACCACCCCATGAACCCAGTTGCTAAGGAACCATGAGAACACAATCTACTTTCTCTACAAATATGGGCAAATCCTTCTCCTATGAGCTGCATGGGGCCTGTTGACAGGCCGTATTTATGTCCAGAGTGAAGCCACGTGTTCCCTCAATCATATTTGAGTTACAGACAAACGTTTTGAAGAATATCCAGAAATCACTGCACTCGTACACACTTCAAAGTCATCCGCTGTTTCCTTGTGCTTGAATTACTGCTGAACGGCTGCACGGATTCCCAGAGAACTCATCATGGCAGAAGTGTGTGAGGAAGAGGAGGGGGCTTCTGGGGACATGGAGGTTACAGATAATCTATAAACTGCAATTCTTTTCAAATTAAAGTTTAGCTAACATCTCTATGTCTCTCCCTGCCAACTAATCTCATCAGGAACAGGAATCCAGGCTCAATACCATCGACCTCAAATACTCCCTCTTATCTCCTGCAACTCCTCTCGGGAGGATTCCTGGCAGCCGACAACAAAATATAACTGGATTTGCATCTTTTGGAGTAAAAGCGGTTCATAAACTGTCCTCTTGTCCTCTGTCCTCTGTGTTCTGTTTGTACGTCCTCAGACAAATTCTGTAATGTTTGAGGGCTATAAGAAACTAAATGACAGGACAGGCGAAGGGCATCCAGGCAAACTTCTGAAAAGGAACCTGAGAACGAGGAAGACAGATGGAGGCGGTAAGCAGCAGTGTGACGGTCCAGTACGGTGATAGACAGAGCTTAGAATGCTGCATTGTGTCCAGACAGCCAGGCTAACTCAGGGGCTCTCGCTGCATGCTGTTCCTGTGATTAGCTCTCCATCTGGCAGGGTGGGCCGAGCAGGCAGCCAGACCGCCACCGCCTGCTGCATGGATCTCAGTGGTGGGGGGCTTCCTTAGCGTTTGGCATGATGCTCTCAGCATCCAGCCTGGCTCACATGCCCCGGAGGGATCAAACATCTGGCTGACTTTGTGTTCTGGATAGTAAAGTACAATGAATAAGATGTCCTGGCCCCGTCAGATGTTTCTGTACCTTTATGGTTCTGAAAGCTTTTGTTTTATTTTGTTCTTGTGTTTGAATTCAGATGAAGCTGGAAGTGTGTGTGTGTGTGTGTGTGGGGGGGGGGGGGGTGTTACCCCTAATGACAGTGTGAGATACAAATATTAATACAGCGCCTTGTAAAACTGTTCATTGATAACAATTAAAACAGGATGCATCTATTGGATATGTTAACGTAGACCAATAATACTATTGATCCACTGAGTCATGAGATTCGTTACATTCAGAAGCAACCGAATTAGTGTGGTGGTCTATTGTTGTGTATAATAATGTATATTTATGTATAATATATAGTGATGGCTGTTTCCATTCCTCTTACAATCCCGTCTTCACTGTGTCCACCTTCTCTCTCTCTGTTGCACCCTGGTTTTCTCTTCCTCTCCATCCTCCTCTCCCTCTTGGAGCTTTCAACCAAAAGACTAATGTCACAACCAAACGGAGAGTTTGCCATCTAAAACCAGTTATAAATCAATTAAGAGTAATTCACAACATTACTCTAATTCAAAGGCTCTGCTCCTGAGGAGAAGAGTCGGGTCACTGCAACACTTCCAGAACAATAAATCAACTTCAACTCATTTGGATGTTGTCAAATCACAACAGAGTTCATCTCAGGAACTTATAGAACAAGTCTGGACCCCAAAGGTGAGACCACTGTTTACTGTAAATAACACACACACACACACACACACACACACACACACACACACACACACACACACACACACACACACACACACACACACACACACACACACACACACACACACACACACACACACACACACACACGCATGTTTCAGTCTTCAAGGTTACACACAGCAGGTAAAGTTACACCTCATGACAAGTGCTGATGCATCAACATGCTAACTGTTAGCATCATGCTAACTGGTAGCATGATACTACTGTTAGCCTCATACTAACTGTTAGCATGATACTACCTTTAACAGTTACTATGAAGTTAGTTAAAGGTCGTTAGCAGACATGTCCTGCAGCTTCTGGTACGTTCTGGACACCACCATGTCCGTCTGACAACTGACAACACGTCTCGCTTCATTATTCTTGACTGTTGAACAGAAACAATAACAGTGGGACGTGTTGTCAGTCAGTCCTGGAGGGTTCGTCTTACTGCTGTTTATCTGATGTGATGACATGTTTTCTCTTTGGATAATGTGACGGTCCACACAGAGGACGTCCTACTGGGACAGACGTCCCACTCAGATCCTCTCACATACAGAGCAGCCTGACTGACCAGTGTGTTTGAATGTGGTGCCGTGAACGTCTTCGCTGTGTACGTACATTGTTGATGTGTATGTTCATATGTTAAAGAGTGTGTGTGTGTGTATTCTCAGTGCGTTTGTTTATCGTCAGTGTGTTTGTGCTCATTTCCAGTAGGTTGATGCATGTTTCAACTGTGTGTGAGCATCGTCAGTGTGTGTTTTCAATATCTTCCACCCTAAGTAGCCTCTCATACAATTCCATCGAATAAATTAAGACATTTAAAAGCTGCCAGATGAGCGAACAGACTGTCTCAGAGAGCAAACGCTGGCTGTTTGACCTCAAGCAAACTACGCCAGCTAACGTTTTACCTGTAAGTCACACTAGTCATGACCAGTTTGCCCCGTCAGTATCTGTGAGAACCTTCATCAGAAGGCCTTCGTCCACCAAGTTGTCTGTTTTGTCTATAAATCCATCACACCTCGTGTCAGTCGAGCTGCATCACTCTCTGGGAATCTGTCATCTGTTAACAACATGTTTGTAACAGGAAGATAAACGTCTCTGAGCACAAAGCATTTTACGAACAAAACAAAGTGAATATATTTCGATGTTTGAATGTGTTTGCAGACCTGCTGGGATCTGGGGAAGGACGGCCGAGTGAGTGGACGGACAGCAGATGAGGTACAAAGTTTAGATTGTGCTCGAGGGTCAACGTTAGCTTCATGCTAATGTCACGCTGGTCATTGGAGGGTCGGGTCAGGAACACAACCATCTCAAGTTCCAATAAATAGAATATAATAATCATAATATTATAATAATACAACAAATCGTAGTCAGTGTGTCGGGTGACTGATTTTATATATTTGATTTTTTAATCTGCGCTACATTTAGTTTGAAACGTACCAAGAGATGGTCGAGGAATCACAACACATTTACACCCACCTGATGGAGAAACCAAGTGTTTATGGTACAAAGACATTGAGGCATATAAATCATGTATGTTGCAATACTTGAATCACCGACGGTTAACAGATTCCAGACGACCAGCATGTTGTCGGCTTTAACAGGAGATTGTTTCCATCTTGACACGACTGTAAGTAACTCACCTACAAGGTGGTTGTGTTGGGGTTTTACCGATTTCTTAGCTAGGTTTAGTATGCTACTATGTGTAGTACTTATACAATCAATAATAATGTTATTGTGTAATGTTTACTCATGGGGACATGGGTGAGGGGTGCCTGCGGGAAACTGATCCCTCTGACTCTCCATCCTCTGACTCTCCATCCTCTGACTCTCCATCCTTCTCTCCACCCTACCTCCCTCTGACCCTCCACCCTACCTCCCTCTGACTCTCCTTCTCACCCTCCACCCTACCTCCCTCCGACCCTCCACCCTACCTCCCTCTGACCCTCCATCCTACCTCCCTCTGACCCTCCATCCTACCTCCCTCTGATTCTCTCTTCGACCCTCCATCCTACCTCCCTCTGACCCTCCATCCTACCTCCCTCTGACCCTCCATCCTACCTCCCTCTGACTCTCCATCCTCCTTCCTTCAGGCTCACCATCATCCACTCATTGTGTTTTCAGAGTTTCTAGCTCAGCGTTCCTCGCAGCCCATTCATCATTTCCAGAGGGAGTCGCTGAAGCCTAATCAAGGCTTTGAATAATTGAATAAGGAACAGTAAGAGGTGGGTCAAGATCCACAGGCCTTCAGGCTGACTTGCTCCTTCTCCGGCCCCTCTTTCACCATCATGGGGAGATGGCTGGCTGGCTGGGCCATCTGGTGATGGACTCCATGTAGAGATGCTGGAACACTGAAGGAACTGATCCTGGAGCAGAAGAAGTGGAGCCAACAACTATTACTCACCCGCTCAGCGACAGCAACCGTCCAAACTGATGTCCAGATGTAGTGAATCCTTACAAACATCATTCCTTTGAATATCTTTCTATTCCAGATGTTTTGAGGATCAGGGCAGCAGCCTCTTGATTCTCTTATTATACTTTGAAAACAACGTACAAAAGGTTTAATCACTATTAATATATGCCTTCAGTAAAATCTTACGATTGTAGAAGAAGTATGGTTCTCAATGTGTTTTTCCATCGATGCATTTTATCTTTGTTGTGAACATATTTAAGATGATTGTGATCATTCTTAATGTACCAGAAGCTTCTCTAAATGTTGTCTTGTGCATCACTTCATACAGTGAAGTATACAGTGTATACATGTGTAACCCGGGCATGATAGAATATCATTCTATATTCTATATAAGATAGGAGAATGTTTATTTTCATTGTCTTGTATTTAATGTTGTGTGTTACTACGCAGTCGGGACAACCAACTAATATCACCTGCTAGTTTCTATCTTCTTATCCTATTCAACAGTTTTGTTTGCAGACTGAGACAAACTATTTTTTTTTAACTGTAAGAACTTTCTGACGGCATCCTGCAAAGTGGAAAACACACATGACACCAATATTGTTTTCCAGCATTGCAGGTAACACAACACACTGCCAGAGGAGATAAAACACGCTGGCTCTCTCTCACTTGCTGTCTTACTCACTCACTCATTCATTCACTCACTTACTCAATCACACACTCACACACACACTGCTGTGTTGCCCAGATAAAACATACTTGCTGGATGTGAATGCGGGAAAAGAAAAATGACAGTGGGTAATCACGGTGAAGCATTACCAGTCATTACTCTGAGCTGTCACTTGGAGATGAGAGACAAGGATGGGAGTCGCACAGATTCATGGCTGCCGACAGTCGGCCAACACCAGATTGATTCTGCCTCCAAACACTTCTTCCTCTCATCTCCCTTTTTTTTCTTCTTCTTCTTTGAGAGTCCAATTTTATGAGTCTGCTTTGGTGGATTTTTATTTCTTGACTTTGTAGAAGGCAGGCAGCCGAGTAAATCCACCACATCTGCAGGTTGACCTTGACTGCAATGAAGATTGCGACACCAACACAGGCGGTGCTCCTGCTGCAGATAAAGCCTGAGCGGAGGATGTGTCGCCTCCCGTACAGCCAGACTGTTTACAGCCTCCTGGATGTGCTTTTCTTCTGGATGATAACGGAAGCTTTGACAACAGTTATCATTACAACAAATCCACAATACAATTCATGGTTACATTTAACAGAAAGTTTATTGTTTTGGGTAATTTGCTTATCTACTTTCTGTTCTAAGAGTGAGACGAGGAGATTTCAGTTCCATGTCTGTTCAGTATAGTTAGAGTCAGCATGTCGGGTGCCTTTATATACATATATATATATATATATATATATATATATATATATATATATAAAATAGTTTTCTTCTTCTCTAAAATTGTTCCATTTTCTCATCTCACAGCGATTAAACACGTTTTCATGAAACATAAAAATGATAAAATAAAACCTTCCGTGTTATAAGGTGCAGTTTTCCTTTAAATGCACCTGCAGTGCTGGTAGAAGACAGTTAGAGACACAGATTGAACAGGACAGGAGGTGAAGTTTCCCTGAAGATGGACTTCTCCTCTGTCACTTCTCCTCTGAGGAGAACACTGATCTAATCCACTGAGAAGGCCTGATGCAGCTCTCCTGCATCACTGCCGGGCGATTGAAGGTGATACCTGCGATTAGCTTTCACTCTGACGGACGGACGGACGGGCAGAGTGAAAGCTAACCCTCCACCTCCCTCCTGGTGTCCCCGAGACTTCATACAGGCCTGATGAAGCAGCAGCATCCACTCGTTGTTCAGTTAGTGAAGATCCAAACCACAGTCAGGGCAGGTAGTTAGTCAGGGCAGGTAGTTAGTCAGGGCAGGTAGTTAGGGCAGGTAGTTAGGGCAGGTAGTTAGTCAGGGCAGGTAGTTAGTCAGGGCAGGTAGTTAGTCAGGGCAGGTAGTTAGTCAGGGCAGGTAGTTAGTCAGGGCAGGTAGTCAGGGCAGGTAGTTAGGGAAGGTAGTTAGTCAGGGCAGGTAGTTAGTCAGGGCAGGTAGTTAGGGCAGGTAGTTAGCAGGGCAGGTAGTTAGGGCAGGTAGTTAGTCAGGGCAGGTAGTTAGGGCAGGTAGTTAGGGCAGGTAGTTAGTCAGGGCAGGTAGTTAGGGCAGGTAGTTAGTCAGGGCAGGTAGTTAGTCAGGGCAGGTAGTTAGTCAGGGTAGTTAGTCAGGGCAGGTAGTTAGGACGGCAACTGTACTGTGTACAGTTAAAACTGTTAACTAAAACCCACAGCAGCAAAGTTTTCTCTTGAGAAGAATGAAATCAACCAATATGTTCACATCCCAGCTTATATATGTTTAAATGCCCCCTAAGTGGCTCTAATCTGGCTCCAATCCTGCGTTCTCAGACACAACCAGTGGATTCATCAGCTGATTGAGAGAAGAGGTGATTTATAAAAGGTGTATTTCAGGAACAAACACACTTCAGGCTGCTGAACAACCTGGTTGGTTCTTTAGTTATTACAGCAGTTCCAGAGCAGGCAGGGCACTGGTGAGGGCACTGGTGAGGGCACTGGTGAGGGCACTGGTGAGGGCACTGGTTAGGGCACTGGTGAGGGCACTGGTGAGCCGTGGCTGGTTGTCTGGATTCATCCAGCCCAACCAAATGCAGGGTGAGTCTCCTCCTCGGTGTTTGAAGAGTCGGGGCCCAGATGGTTAGTTGTGCTACCAGCAGAGCACCGAACTTCCAGTGTCAATCGAACTGATCCCCTTTTGAACCTTTACATGTTGTCATCGTGTGTGGTGACATGACGGACTCACTAACGTCCTGCCACATGTGCACCTCTGGAACACCGGAGGATGTTGCTGCTTTGCTTCCAGCTACATTCCAACAGTCTGATGAGATGTTGAGACGTACAGACAGAAACCGGTTTTGGAACGGTGTTACTAATCAATGTTAATATTGAGAGATTATTTAGACATGATTGATAAGAAAATGAACTACTTCAAACCAAGCAG
This sequence comes from Macroramphosus scolopax, assembly GCA_901007825.1. Classification (NCBI taxonomy): domain Eukaryota; kingdom Metazoa; phylum Chordata; class Actinopteri; order Syngnathiformes; family Centriscidae; genus Macroramphosus; species Macroramphosus scolopax. Next base: position 2,882 of record CAAKHC010013822.1, on the reverse strand, counting down.
AGGTTTGTATCTTTATCCTGGCCAAGTAGACGGAGTACAAGAACACACACACCAACTTCTCTCATCTAACAGGTGTAAAACAAACAGATGACGATGTGTTTGTGATGTCATGACAACAACCTGCAACTGAAACTTTATCTACCTGCTTAGCAACATGTTGCACTTAATGACCATTTTGAAACAAACAGACTTCCCAGCAGTCAGAAGTCTGATGTGTGAAGACGTGTCAGATGTTGGACGGTCACTGCGTCTTCGACAGCAGCTCCCTCGTCTACGCTGCGGTGATCTCCGGGGATCGGACCCAGCACACACTCCTGCTCTGCTCAGCTCGCACCTCAAGCTTTGATATTTTTATCATTTTGAATCAACTTCACTCCCCGGAGAAGAGTTCAACCCCCCCATGCTTTGCCCCTCTGCTTGGAGTATTTGATCTTCTATGCCTTTAGAAAGCTGCTCCACTGAACATCCTGGATTCAAGTCGACGTCCCGACTGCAACAAAGCAGAATCTGAACAGAGCTGCTTGGATTCAGCAAAATATATACAAAGATATATACAAAGGGAGTCGGTACTTTAATTCAGTCTTTCCCTCTTCCAGGTGAGCGTCTGTCAGTGGACGACTTCCAGACAGGAAACATGCCCAGTGGAAGAAGACCCCACCGGGTGAAGAAGAACCCACCGGGTGAAGAAGAACCCACCGGGTGAAGAAGAAGACTCCACCGGGTGGTTCACTGACTCCAGTGTCAATCACAGAATTGTAGTTTTCCCCGTGATTCGTTGATTGTGGGTGTTTCGGACTCTTGGTGTAAATATGTATTTGCATATTGTCCGGGATGTTTTTTAGCAGTCGATCGGTCGTTCATTGCTACCAAACTCTTTGTATCGCTGTTGTCTGAATGACCAGCTTGTCGTGTGTGTCAGTCCAGGTTAGCTAAACTGGATCACCAGGTCCTTCAAGTCCTTCAGGACTCGTGCTGCAGGCTGCAGTTCGATGCCTCAGAACATGACCAGGTTGACCAGGTTAATTTAAATGGCGATGACATCACAATCCAAGATGGCGCCTGCTATGAACAGCATGTGGAGGCCGACCTGTTGAAACCGTCTCCAACAAATCGAACGTCTGTAGCTTCAGTCTGCTCTCAGCCTTCCAGTCTGGTACGTAATCAGTTAGCTGCTGTGTACATAGATGACTTGATCATGTTGTTGTTGTTTTCTCTCAAATACTGAGGTTAATATGAATATACTCATTAAACAACGTTTACTGACTGAATGGGCGACATGATTCTTCTCTTTGGTGGCGCATGGCATCAATAAGAAGAATCAACCACTTCATATTTGGTGGTAATAATAATTACAGGTGTTAGTAATATCCTCTACATGTATGTACCAAACCCTGGAACTACTGGACAGAACATTAACCAGTACTTCCTGTGATCTGCTGTCTACATGAAGCGATGGCAGTCTGACGTCCATCATGTTTTATTGTTGGACATTCAGTCGTCCTTTGTGTTGAACCAGACGGACTCTGAGACGGAGGCAGACAGAGAGATGTGCGGCGCATTGTGAAGGCAAACAGCAGCGAGGTTCAGATAGAGATCACGGATGAGGATTGGATGAGGGAGGTATGACTGAAGACAAAGTGCTTTAATCACTTCCCTCCGGCCTGGTATAGTGTTCACGATTATCATCAGAGAACATCTGAAATATGTGTGTGCCCTGAGGCTTATCACACTTAGGGAGAAATCTGTCTTATTTCAGCCAATACGCTGACCTTCAGTGGCTGCAGGAGCAGCAGCTCTCAGTCAGGTCCAAACCTCCTCACCAGCAGCTCTCAGTCAGGTCCAAACCTCCTCACCAGCAGCTCCCAGTCAGGTCCAAACCTCCTCACCAGCAGCTCCCAGTCAGGTCCAAACCTCCTCACCAGCAGCTCCCAGTCAGGTCCAAACCTCCTCACCAGCAGCTCCCAGTCAGGTCCAAACCTCCTCACCAGCAGCTCCCAGTCAGGTCCAAACCTCCTCACCAGCAGTGCAGAGATTCAGGTCTGCAGGAGGCCGATGATCACTGACAGTCGGTCCTCTGACATGCCGGCTTTAGGAGATTTGTACTCACAAATCTTTCTTGAATACTTTTAAATTTATTGTTAATAAAACTTAAGGTTTGGAAATGAACAACAAAGTAAAAAACATCTTTTCCTTCTAGTTGATGGTGGAATGCAGCAGCATCACCAACCAGGACGGCTACAGGACAACGAGCAGCGCTCGGCCCCGGCTCAGACGGCTGGTTCGATCCGGAATCTGCTCCTGATTCCTCACCGTCACTGTGGAAACGTGTCTGAATGTGTCAGCAGCTTCCTCAGACGAGGCGTTCAAGTGACGCTGGTTAAAAGCAACAGCACATGGAAATACACTGAAAAGATGTTTATATGCATCCAGAGAAGGGAGGTGAGTCCAATCACATGTTGTACGGACTCAAAGCATCCGTCACTGATCTTCCACTGTCTCTTCAATTATATCATTGGGATAGAATATTTATTTCTCCTTTTATTAGTATTGAAACCACTGAAATGATGATAGAATCTTGTTGTACAGACGTGCTGATATTACAGTCCTTGTTCAAACCAGTACATCATTATTTTCTCTTCATTGTATCATGTAGCATCAGAAATGTAAGAACTCTCCTCCCTGTTGGCTCTTTGAACTCAGATGAACACTTTTGATACTGAATGGACGTGTCGCCTGTCGTCCTGCACATGAACCCGATCAGAGTTCATCTTTACTCCTGAATCACACGTGTACAGAGACCTCATGTTTTCACCCCGTTGTGACTGAGTGTTGCTGCGTCTGGATACGAGGAGGAATCACATGTTTAAAAACTGGTTCCACTC
>CAAKHC010013821.1:0-17769 GCA_901007825.1 Macroramphosus scolopax | reverse complement strand
TCGGTTGATTTGTGCACGGACACTGTTGTGTTCGTCGCATTAAGAACGGTCAGTCGTCAACCGGTGGCGTCTGTAACAAACAGCAGCCTGACAGACGTTTCAGTTTTATTTAACGTGGCAAACTCCTCTCACGGTGACAGGATAGTTGAATATGTCCCACACAGCTTTCTGTACCTAGACCGTATTCAATAGTTTGTCCTTCCGTCTCCTGTAGTTCCACTGATATTCGTAACTCTTTGACTTAACAACTCTCTCACCTTTTTATGTCATTGCTCATTTTTATTAGTTTCTATTATCTTTGTTTTCTTTTTGTTCCTCTCCCGACGGGCGAAGTGCATCCGTGTCCCGCCCGAGTTGCCAGTCGCTGTAACTCTCAATATTGGCGAAGCCATTTCACAAAAGAGAAAAAAAAAAAACGATTGTTCTTGAGTGTTGCACAGTATCGGTCTGTTGTATATTGTAGTATTACTCTCTATGCTGCTGCTTCTCATCGCACATTTCTGGGGGAAATAACAGTGAAATTGTAACCGTTTTATCTCGGGTCAAAAAAAAAATGGTGTCCTTTGATCGCCTAGTTGTCCACATTTGGATCGATGTCCTTCTGAAGACTGTCTCATGCAATATTGGAGTATAATTTAATAAATAATGTCTGGAAATATCTGTATCTTATCATTGCAATAAAAATATAGAAAGCACCTGAGTATTGATATTTTCTCTGGAATATATTTCTCTTTCAGACATGTCAACTTCTTCCTGCTTGTTTAAGGAAACCCTCCTGTTGTCCTCATGTTCTGTGTCCACCCGGTGTCCTCGGGTCAAAATGACCCGTCTTCACTAAACCCCCAATATAAGCAGCTTAATTGAATTTTAAACACCAAATTTTATCTTGCTTGAAAAAACAACTTGTCATTCACCACAAAATGTGTGAATACCTGAGTTTTCCCTCTTCACTTGTATTTCTATATCAGACACCAAAGAATAGTCCTCAGGTGTTTCAGAGAAAGCCAAACATTTGTGAACGACTAAACTTTCTTTATGTAGACGACAGGTAAATATTACAGACAAAGATCGTACGATAAGTTTGTACAGCAGAAAACACACATACAGTAGCCTTTTTCAGCTCCCCTCTTTAAATTATATAAATATCACATAACATAAAAGTGAACTAAACTCTTGTATGTACAAATTTACATTTACTTTCCTTAATTTCCACCCTGGTGTATCTCAAAACCTGCAGAGTCACTAACAAGATCATCAAGCTGATCATTAAATACCTAATAAAACAACAGTTTATAGAATATCAGTGAGGACGTTGGGTGGTTGTCAATCTTCACATTGCAGGATAATGTTATTACTTGGTGGGAAACCTTTAACTACTGGTAGAATTACAGGGTTTATGAACTGGAATGTGATGAGATGGCCAAGTGTTTCGGGCAGTGTGTAAAACACAGGATAGACACTGTGCTCATTCTACATGCTACTGTATTCACAGGATTGAAGTAATACTCATGTTGCTATTGACTTCTACTCTCCCACAGGAGTGACCTCATGCTCGTCTAACAAACAAAACTTGAATCCCTTAATTTCTAGCTGCGCTTCTCACCCTCAATGTCTTTAACACACACCAGGAAAAGTAGCCTGGGGTTCAGTTTTCGGTGTCTGAAGAGTCTGAGACGTCCAGTCGGGCCTGCCCTTTGCGCACGTTCCAGTGCAAACACTGGGCCAGGCTTTCAAACCAGTCGTACACCAGGTCATGACAACAGATGGACGGCACCGGGTAGCAGGAGGTCGTGATTTTAATGCTGTTGAAGGAAAAGGAGAGCGAATTAATCCCATAAATGAGGGAAAACTGATCTGTAAACTTTGAAAGGTTACTGAGACGTTTATAAGCAACACCGACTGTAAGTGAATGAGCTTTACCAGTCTCCATGCTGGATCTCCTGTCTCTTCCTGCCATCAAATGACACCCATGCCGTGTTCCTGGCATCAGGCGACAGGGTGATCTGTTTGGGGCAGAAGTAGATAAACAAGGTTTTTAACAAAAAACAGAAACTATTGTTCCAGATTTAAAATCCTGTTTTATATTAAATATATTGCTAATATTTATTTGTCTTGGATTTTGCCGCCCTTCCTCCCCCTCATTCTCACCATGAGCTCCACCCCAGCAGGGACCACGATTGGCCTGAAGGAGAGCGAGTGTGGGCAGATGGGGGTGACCATGATGGCTGGTACGTTGGGGTGGATCATAGAGGCGCCTGCTGCTGCTGCATACGCCGTGCTGCCCGTAGGCGTGGACACAATCACACCTAAAGGAGATGGAGAGGGGGAGGAAACCAGGTTTTCTTTCTTTGTATGATCAGTAAATCTCAATTTTGTGAAAACACTGCCGGATGATTTCAGATGTTTCAGTTTGAGAAGACGTCTCTTACCGTCCCCCTGTACTGAAGTGATGAGACGTCCATCGAGGTACAGGTCCACATTGGACAGGTAGGACGACGGCCCTCTGTCCACAACCACCTCATTCAACACCTGCACACACACAGAGGGTCATCAGAGAGATTACAATCTGTATAATCATCGTCAACTTTGTAATATACGAGTCAAGTGACGGATTCTCTAGAAAAGCTAAATACTGTTGGGGAATATTTGAGCTTCATACAAGTGAAATGAGACATATGAACTCTGAATTCTGACCATACGAGTTAATCATGTTTTATGTAAAAGATTAGGTAAAAAAAGAAAAAGAATATTATTATATTATATAGACTTGTATTGATCCTGAACCAAAACTGGCGGAATATTCTAAAGACTTTAAAGTAATTGGCCACATGGTGGCACTATCCACCCCATCATGTGTAAACTTTAATTTGTAAGACAGCTTACTAACAACTATACTGATAATTCAAGGCACAACCTCATTTTGCAGTGATGATAAAGATAAAAATAATTCCCTGCCAGGCAGCGTGATGTTGAACAGCTCTACACAGCCACTCTACTGTACATGGAATCATTCTGTTCATGTCTCCACACACTGGAGCACAGCGGCAGATTCTTCCACATGTAACTCCTTTTCACAGAGAGTGAATATCAGAGTGCATTTAATCAATGAGATCAATACAAAGAAATACATCGTCAGGCAGCAGGCGCATGGCTACAGGGCGGCGCGATCCAATATTACACCAGTCAACTACAAACAGAGAAAAATGTACTGGTGTGCAGACAAGCGGAATACAAATCATGTTCCACACTTCAGACAGTCACACAGCTAACAAACACTGCGGCGCTGAGCAGTGATGTCTGCCAGATGTACTGACGTCAGCCGAGCACGGAGCAGCAAACATCCTGCAGGACACTGCAGACGTGATGAGGTCAGACTCAGGTTCTGACACCAGAACGATCCATCACCGCCTTTTATTGATGAGATGAAAAAACCCAGGAGAAGGGGAAAAGAGGAGAGCGCTGCTCTGAGGCTGCAGCAGTGTGTCTGTGCGTGTGTGACGGCAGCAGTGTGGCATGTTGTTTAGTTGTCAGACGGAGAGCGTCAGACCTCATTAAACATCCATTTGGCGTTAACTGCACTGTTGACGCCATTGTCTCCATGGCAACTGGATCAACATAACCTCACAACATCCACTTTCTCTCCCATAGCCTAACCCAGAAGTTTTATTATGACTGTCGCCATGGCAACGCAGCTGATGTTCGCTCACCCGGCCGCACGTATGTATGTACGCACACACGAACAGTGCCGGGATGAAACGGAAACAAGACGAGGTAATGCACAAAAACACACATACGACCTGCTTTCATGGGGTTTATGGGTTTTAAACATTTTAGGGGTGTGATCAGGGATAAATGAAGTGGACATCATATAATCACACCGGTTCATTTGGAGCGAGCAGTTCCAAGAACTATTGAGCCACAGAAGTAAGCAGGGAACTAACTGTCCTCTCTGAGCTCTCCTGTTTGTTTTTCCATCTCATCTGAAGAACACTGAAGATTGGGCAACGCAGAACTCGTTAACAATCGAGGGCATTTCAGATGATCTGTATATTTACTGTGGTCTGATGAGAACTACAAGAACTGGAAACACACTCTGAGAACACAAACCTCCGAAATTCAATCCAATCTTAGACCTGAAGGACAAACAACACATTCTGGTGAGTAACAATGATTCTAAACAAAAGATTTGCGAATAACAAAACTCCACAGCACCCCTTTAACAGTCCATCAAGTTATTGTCTCACTGATCATCCTCTGCGAAGACTCTTGTGTGTCTGTCTTCCTCACCTGTAGCTGCAGGGTGACCTTGCCGGCTTCACTGTTGGTGTGTTCGTGAGAAGGGAGTCCATTGTGTTCCTCCTGCTGTTGCTCTCGGCTGTACGGCTCCTGGCCTGTCCTCTGAAGCATTTCCTTCACCACCTTCACCTTCAGACGGCTACGCAAGGTGATGGCTGCGTTCCCTGAGCAGATTAACAAAAGTGATGAGGATGCATGTCTCGTTTTTAACTGTCAAGAAGCAACGAGTCTGGAGGATTTTACTCAAATGTAAAACTGACAACACTACGGAGAATTACACTGGAGGATTATTTTATATAAACCTTCAAATACTTTGGCCACTTCAGTCTTGTATGACTCAAATTTGAAGGGCGTCAGGAAACCCAGAGAACCGAGGTGGAATGCCATAACCGGAGGAACGCTGCCCTGCAGAGGAAACAAACGGTCGGGTCATAAAAATATCTTTGGCACAGTCAGTTTTTACATAATACTGTCACATATGTGCAGTACAGTATTTCCCCATACAAGTAGCTATGTGACACTAATTTGTCATCTGGTCAAATCCACGAGGGACTGTACACATATGTGCTCCCAATGTGGACTTTAACCAAAACTGCATGTGTCTGTCTCCTTCCACATCTGTCTAGGAATCTATCCAGGCCCAGGAAAGGGAGGGGTTGGGAGGAATCAATTTCTATCACTTGATTGAGGAAGAAAGTACTGACTTTAAGACGTAAAGTAATTTCAATGTTATGGCAACCCTAACAAGTAAGAACCGTTCAGTGCGGAGAACCTGGAGATGTGAGGCGTGATTACCTGGAATAGAGAGGAGGCGTAGAGCAGAGTTCCATCACCACCCAGACAGATAATCAGGTCTATGCAGTCCGAGATATCGTCGTAGCCTGCAGTTAGTCACAAACACACTGCTTAGTTTCACATCATTTTAACAAGTTACGCAACCCTGAAAAATAAAAATGTTTTCGTCCAAATACGCACGTCAGCGTTAGAGGGGAAAATACCTTCCATGGGAGCCCCTAATGATTTGGTCAACAAAGTCCAACATACACTCACCAATGTATTAGATAACCCTAGAAACACCTAACTGATGTTGGGAGGGTTCATTGCAGGAATGCTGTATAATGCTGCATTAGTTTTATCTGGGTGTGCCTAATAAATTGGCAAGTGAGTGTAATATCCTTTGGAAACAACTTTAAAGAGGATAGATTTTAGTTTTAGGCAATGCCAGAAAGAAAATACATTTCTGTAGTATGTCTGTGATCTAAAGTCTTGAAAACATTCATTCACTGTTGATGATGAGATGTGTCTTTTAATGAGCCGATTATAAAAAAAAGATCCGTGATCATATCAGACCTTTGCTTGGTTTGGACTTTAAAATCCTCTCAGCAACAATCACCTCTGTTCTGTGGTGCACCTCTTACACAAGAAGTACCCCCATCTCTTTCACTGAGTGATATGCAGGCTGAGACTCACCCTCTCTAAATGTGCAGAGCTGATTTCTGATGGAGCCAAATGTCTCGTCCTTTGAGAGCGTATTATCATCTGCGACCCGGCGCTCCACGTACACCATCATCTGCTTCTCCTGGTAAACAAGACACGCTTCAGTGACTACAGCCAAAACACACATTCCTCTGAAGTATGCTGTCCAAAAAAAGAGTTGAGAATATTCCAAACATGTGCTATTTGATATGACGGCATTTGTACAGAATGCAAATACGTGGGGTCTGCTGGCCAACTTTAACTAGTCTTGTCACACAAACTCTGCTTGTTTTGGAAACATGTGGCCGCAAGGTGTCATAACTACATGAGTCCAGACTTTCACCCACATGTCTGGACCATTTCCTGGATTCTCTCTCTCGGAATTGTTGCTCTTCAGTACCACATATGTTTCTTTGTAATTTCTGGACAAAACCGCAATCACTTGGAAGGGCACAATCTGTTCTGTTCTAAATGCAAACCAAAAGTCGCCCAAACTGATATAACTTAACACAAGAATGCAACCTGGTATACTCTCACACTGAGCGATAAAAATGGTGATTAAGGAAAACAACATCATCTAAATCTGTAATGTTCCCGGATGCTGTAAAAAGCTTGTTTATGTCAGTTATGTTTGAAAACATGGGAGTAACTCAAAATTACAGTTCTATATGTACTGCTTGTGAACACCTCACATATCAGAAAGGTTCAGTAGAAATACATAGAGGAGACACGGATGTGGGCAGTAACCCAAATCAAGAGTGTCCAAACAAACTCATTATCAAACAGGGAGAACAGTAGTAGTAGTTCTTCCAGTTGACTTCAGCAAAAAGGTTAACTTCATATTCTAAAAAATATTATAATCTGCACATTGTATATTTAAACAGTGACTGTACCTCCACTAGAAACCTACAGAGCTCTTTGAAAGGCTCCACAAGGCTCTCGTCTCGGATTTTCCTGATGACAAGTACATTGACTGGAGGTTTATTCCAGGTGAGCCGCTGGCTGGCTGGATCCTGGATGTGCCTGGGACACAGATACAGACAAATATAGTCAAGTAAACAAACAGAAATGCAAACTATCGTTGCATGTCAACAGCATGTTATACACACAGACAAAGCAGTGTGAACAGCACGTTTAAACAGCTAACTCACATAATCACAATTTCTTGAAACTTGGGTTCAGCTTACATATAAAATAGTTGTTGGAACACTGCACAACGATAGTTCTTCATTAACTTTCATGACAAATGATTTAACTCGTGTAGGAGTGAGGTAGGAGAAAATTTCAAACATCAGACACTGAAAACTATCCTTTTTACCGCGGGTCCCTCTTTTCCTTTGAGTGGTGGATGACAGGCATTCTGCAGTTAAATTTGTCTGTGTGATTTCTGATCAGGTTCACGGAAACGCTCTGAGACAGGTTAACAATAAGAATCTGTTCACCACCCCATTTCATGTAACATCCAATCACAGCATGCACACTTTATCTTATCTCACACAGTTACATAAGGTGTCAATGTCCAAACAAACACTCTACTTTTGCCTCGTGCCTCAGTCCGTTTGATCAAACTTCAATCATTTAGCACCCACATGCTTACATGACTGAAGTTGGGTTCGGAAGAATACAGGCTTTGGGTCCGAAGTGAGTGGCTGGATACGGTCCATGTAGAAAATGAGCTCTCCTGTGAAGAAGAAAAGGAGGAAGACAAGTCAAGATGCCATCACCTCATGTCCGGGGCAGCGGAGATCAACCAGTGGCATGACTGACCAGCTGGCAACCTGTAGTGCAAACCTCTTAGGTGAACTTTCCGCTGTGTCGCTCATCGGGCCAGAATGCTCCAAGTGCTCGTGTTGGCCTGGTAACCTCCGCCGCTCGACGTCCCAGAGCAGCTGTTCATGACCACCCCCCCCTCGCTGCGACCTTTTTCCCTCACGTCGTCTCCTAGGTGACTTGGATGGGCGCTCCCTTTGCTTGGAGGGCTTAGCTGATTCTGACAGCTGACCAAGGTGGCCCAAGGGTCCTGCCATGCCTCTGTCCAGCACTGATGGGGACCCGGATGAAGGACTGGCCTCTGAATTCTCCATTCTGCTGGGAGGCAGGGCAGAAATATTTGTTTAAGATAGTTGACCAGTTTAAAGAAAAGAGACAACTCTCAGAGATCATTCTGTGATTGTTTGTCCTAACACAGTTCATTCATGAGTTGCAAGCGGGTTAAGGTAATTTTGTCATAAATAAGTCACCTGTACCTGCAGTAATGGATTAGCAAATACTCACAATCTAAAAGTCTGAAGGTTTTGGGCATTTGAGCCTAAAAATTACAATTAACAATCACATTTGTTGCCAATTATTTTCTGTTGATTGACTACTTGTTCCAGCTCCAACCTTTTGTGTATTTTATGGAGTTAATGATTCATCAAGACAAATAATCATCACACTTGAATGCAAAAGTCAGTTACAACGTTTCAGTGAACACACTGCAAGCAATGTTAATGTTTGCTTTAATATAACTGAACACAGACAAATTAAAGATGTAACGTTAACTTAGGAGTAACTCAGATAAACATATAAACCAGCAACATAACTTGTAACTACTGAGACAAGCTCATCGATTTACTTGGTAAGTTAGTGTTACATTAGAAGAGTAAGCTAGCTAAAAAAAAGTTGTACGTTATAATTAAGGTCAAAATCATCGTTTCTTCCCTGGACCGTTAAGCAGTGACCTTATACCAAGCGTGAAAGATATAACTGCCCTCGTTTAATGTGAAAGCACTACTTGAGATAAGCTGATAAAACGGAAATGGTTGTAAATGCAGTTTATCTGACATGAGTTTGTTGAGCTAACAGTCACTAGCAATAGCTACCTAGCTAGCCGGTCTGAACTAAGCAATAACAAGCCTTCCTGTTTCACAGCGCAACAAAAAGGCTCATAATCTTGTTAGCTCGTCAAGACTCGAGAGCGCTCGAAAACTACTACAAGTGTATTTACTGTCATAGACAATAGTGGAAGTTTACAAGATGAAATGTTAACAAACAGTACACAACCGGACCTGAGAGACCTTGACGTCTGATGTTCAGGTGCGTCACACTGAGCTGATATTTACGCAGGACTGGTGTTCAGTGAGTGAAACAGCGCCATGTCTGCACCCGTCGGTCAGATTCAGTATGACATCCACAGTGGAGGCAGTAATAGAGTTCAGTGGTGTTTGAAGGTTTTAAACCCCTAGTCCCAGATAAAGGGAACCCAAGTAAACCAGTGAGAGAAGAAAAAATGTAATTATCTATTTTGGGAAATTATCCAACCTTAAATATTTGCGTGGCAAAATGATGTTCACACATGCCTTGAGTAATTGGTGTGACCAATTTTGCAGCAATAACTTGTAGTTCCCTTTTATCAGCCCTGCACACGAGCTTGAAGGCCCCCTAAAAGAACAGCTTCTATTCAAGGATTCCCTGCATGAACTACACTCTTCCCGTCCTTCCAGGAGGTTGACGACTCAGCCATTCCAAAACATGAATAAAAACAAAATTAACCTGGAAATGCATTCGGCGGGGAGACCTTAAACTAAGGCATATAGTCCACCACTCTATTATGCAGCTCCACAATTAAAACGCTCATATATATCTGGATTCATTTGCACACGTATAAGAAATCTGCATAATTTTTTTCATTGAGGTCAATGTGATGATGGTTAAGAGTGCAGGAATTGGGGCCAGAGAGAAACACTACTGCAGAGGAGTTTGCACACGCATATTTAACAACATGTAATGATGAAAAAGCACGAATAAATGCTTATTTTTCTTAAATAAAGTTATCCTAGTGAGTTCTACGAAGTGCTGAACATTGGGGGGATCGAAACAGTAGAGAATTAGTTGATACACGTCAAGAATTTTGACCATGTGAAAAATATAAATATTATTACGTTCAGATAGGAAAGTACAAACATTACATCTGTTTGACCGGCTATTACTGTTTTCACTTGGGCTTTGCAACTCATTTGCATTGAAAAGAAGGAAGTAAAGCTAAACAGTGAAACTGGAGTCGACCACACTTGGGTTTTCTTGCTTGCTGTATGACCTACATTACAGTTAGTGTTTACTTTGCCTTTGTTACTGTAGAATGACTTCATGTGGGACCATGAATCACATTGGAATGAATGAAGCTACTTTATGAAATTAAAATGTGCTTTTGTTTGTGGTTTAATCTCCACCTCATGTTGCAATTAAAGTTCTGGACAGAATTCTAATCCAATGTAGAACTTCCTTGTTCAGAGACAACATTTGCTCCGTCTCACTAGCTGCATTTCTTCAAGTCAAACTTTCCAAATGTATTGTTGACTCTCCAGAATCTGGTTATTATGCTCATTACTTATCAATACAAATGTAGAAATGATAAAGTCACGAGTCAACCCCCGAATGCAAAAACTATTCCCACACGTTGACACAATTTTACACAGAAAACAAGCTGATTCATTTAACAATTCAATTTCTGGTAATGGAAAAATAAAACATTTCAATCAGGTGCATGTCCAAGACGTCATGTCTCTTCATGGTCGTCTAAAAGGTAGAATGTTTTTCTGTCTGGCCGGGATAAATTATGCCAGGGGAAGTTGTTTTTGTTTTTTAATTCAGGGCCAAATTTCCAGGCCAGCATGAAAACATGTTCAGTGATTCATCCTGTGCCATGCTTAAAATATATTCATGCTACATTCCACTTAAAGTTTGTTTTATTTCATTCCAGCACAACCTCATGTTGGATTAAATCTATGTTTTTATGCTCCAATGTTTTCTTTAAATGCGTGTGTGTGTGTGTTTGTGTGTTGTGAATGTTAAGATATTGTGTCATGGGCTTGTTATTTATGACAGAGATTAATCAAATTGTTTTAATGAAAATAATATTTATTCATATCATTTTCAAAAACTATTTTAAATGTATTACAGGCCTCAGAACAGATGCATCATTATTGTTATGTATTTCTTCCTTATCTAGGTCAACGTCTAAAAGGGTTATCATCTTAAAACAGGTCAGTCAGTTACAGTAAGTAACATTTTAAATTTTAAACTGCACCTCAGATCTCCATAGATTTAAATGTAGAGCGATGACCTCTGTGTGACCTTTGTGTCCTGGCGGCCCTGAGACGGCCGTCCTGTACAGGAAGAAGGAAATACTTTCTCAGTGTAAATTACTGTAATATTCATATGACATCCTCTTGGGGCACTGACGACCTGGTAACTTATTCATGGAAACTTATTTTCAGGATGTCATCGCACTCCGTTACATAGAAACCTTTGATCTAGACTTGTGTCGCTCTGCTCCACTTCCACGTTATTATGGTCATTACAGGCTGTAAATCTGGTTGTCTCTGCTGGAGAGGTCCATCAATTCCGTTGATGATTAAACAGGTTTGGAAGAGCAAAATATTTGATGAAGATTCAAGATACACAAACCAAGAGGGCGTTGATTGGAGGAAACGGAAGGAAGAGAAGAGCCTGGTTACCATGGGAAACTGTCTCCAAGCAGAGATGGGAATAGTTGAAATAAGATATGAGCAGAAGAAGAAAAAAAAAAAAAGTTTTTTATTTTGGTTGGATTCCACTGTGAGTTTCCGTTTGTAATCCATTTTTCATTTCAGCTAACGAAACTGGGTCGGAGGCTTATCAAAATCTTTTTAATTCAAAATCTGATGACAGTTGAGAGGTTGTTTGCTTCTTTTGACAGCGTTGGCAAATCTGATCAAACGACACTGTTTCTTATCTTCGTCTTAAATATTTGATGCACAGAAAGCGTCCCCCCCACACACACACACACACACACACTCCTGCACTCCAAAAAATGTGTGTGCAGATTTTAACACAAGAAGATTTCAATTGGACTTTTTGTACCACCTGAAAAAAGCACCAGTCTCCTTAGCTGTGGCCGTCCCAGAGAACATGATCTCCCTGCAGCTCCTCACCCTCTCGGACCAGCCGGCTTCTGAAGGAAACATTTCAGATTTCAACATTCTAAGTAAAATAAAACAGATTGTTCCTGCTAGATATGAGACTGATTTCTAAAAATGTTTATGGAACTGTCGCTGCACTACATGTCCCATGTACAACCACAAGGCACAACCGATGTGCATTTAAAGCGTTTGCAGACCACTGATTTATAGGTTGACATTTATTGAGCGCGCTGCTTCCTCTCCAGCAGGTTACAATCACACTGAAATGAAAACCACATCAGCGGCTGTGGCGACTTTCAGTGGACATCCTGTGCATGTGTGTGCTTGTTGTTGTTCTCAATAAAGAAGCTACGAAGTAAACATGAGCACAAAAAGGCAAAAGACGACACCGGCTTGACACTACAGAACTTTACTTGAATTTGATCCAAGTTCATTGTCTATACAGGGTATATTTACAAGATCTGAAATCAAGGAAGGGCAATAACAGAAAGAAACAAACACTAGATACAACTGAGGTATTAGCTAAAAGCATTTACAGGTATGTCATTTACTAGTAAATATTAATGATGATTAACAGTTAGAGATGCAGTGTCTTCTGCTTAAAAAACATCTTTTTATATCACAACATGAGGTAGGAGAACAGTGTCTCGATTCATGCAAGAACAAAAGTCTCATCACATTGTAGTATTGGCAACGTAGTATGCAATGGTCATACACAGACACTGTGTTTTATATTTCAGGACAGCATCGAGGGGGGAAAAAGATTTCTTTTTCAGCAAAGCCATGAATAGTTTTCATCCTCCAAACATGTGTGTAAATGAAAATGTACCTTTTTTTTTTTAAGTAACCTGTGTGATCAATCCTACTTCTCCCACACTGTCGTAGAATAACTACCGGATGGAGAGTAGACACCCGACTACGAGTTGTACTACCTGCAACCATCCAAAGATTTCTCAATTAGATTTCTTCACGTAGACAGGAAGCAGCGGGCATGTAAATCTGTTACGCAATGTGTGTGTCACTGTGATCCTTTCACCTTACTTTAGCAATCTGGGCCAACTTCACACCAGTAAAAATTCTGTATAAAGCATATCCAATCCTCATAACACTGCAAAATGCAAAAAGGCCCAGCACACCATGTTATAAGGGGTTTTTTTTGCCTGCCTTCATAATTTTTTCCATCATGTTGTACATCTAAATGAGCTAAACGGCGGCCCCTTGTGTATAAAATGCAAATTACACAGAAAAAAGTGAAAAGAATTCCATTAGAAATCCCCTCGTGTGTGAAATCAAGTTGTTTTTTTTAAGTTCTTGTCTTGCTGAAGAGGTAATAAGTCAATAAAAAAAAAAACTAATACTGATTATTAATTCAGTGGTGACAAAATATACAGACCTTTGACAAAGATAAATGATCTCAAATCAGAGAACGCAGCTATACATCCAGAGCTACACGAGCATGTTTGTCTCTTCTTTCCCTTTTCATAGCTGCTGTGATTCAGTCAGACGTGGGGGGGCGGGGCCTAACACACACTAACTCACACACACACACATTTCCAAATCAAATCAGGCTACATTATATTTTCTTCATTATCTGACTCCAACTTTATATTTAGCCTGTGAACCAATAATGATATAAAACTTGCACATGTTCAATGTTCATGCATATGAGCCATCTCAATATTTTGTGTGTTACGTGGGGGGAACATCTTTTCTTTTCTTTTCTTTTTTTTTTTTTTTACAATGAGTGGCCCGATGACACAAACATAAGGGGCAGCAAAACATGCGAAAAAAAGATTTTTTTTTTTTGGTTTTGTTTTCATTTTCCAAAATGCAATTTTCTCTAACAGATGTTTAATATTAATTTTGCTTGGGGGGGGGGGGGAAGAAATCTCATTATACTACACGTTAAACAGTCTGTCAGGATGAAATCCACGAAAAGAAATGCATCAGTTCAAAAGGGGGGCAAAGTGTAACAAAGTATTATTTTTCCTATTTTGCCTTTTGTCCTGCATCTCGTCTCGGTAAACCATGCGCTTCACTCCCCCGCAGCCACTCGACAAGAGTCAAGTCTCTGCAAAGATCACGTCTTTAAAAAAGGAACATCTAGGCCGTCTGAAGCCTTATTTCTGGTCCAATTTATATAACCTTTTGAAGATTACTCATATAAGAACAGTTAATATATTAATAACTACTGTATTTACAAAGTGAATATAAATCTTTAGTTAATGTTAAATATTTTCTTTCATAATTTCAATAACGGTTTAAATGGAACAACAGTAGAGTTTACATTTGCGGCATGGTTTGGATTTAATAGGCTTGCACCTGCTTTCATGACTACTGACACGACACAACTGTACTCTGCCCGTTTTTTTAAGGTCTGATATTGTAAAGGGAAGCTGTGTAAGAAAATCTGCATTGAACAAGATGGAGCACAGTGGAATGTCTATCAATTTGCATTTTTAGCAGATGCATAAAAAAAGCTCAGAGTTTGGCCGAGGCCGACCCCCTTCTCTTTTAAACCATTATTTACACATACACACTTGCTTATAGGGATCTCCTTGGAGGCAATGAAAAGCACTTTTGCCTGTCAACTGACACATTAAAAGTCCTCTCTTCCTCTGGCTGGACGTCTGCTTGCTCTCCTGGCATCCACAAAACACTGTACACCCCCAGCCGATCTCGCACCGAAGATGGATGGACGGGGATGTGTGAGAGAGCGATGGCGGCTCTGTGAAAGAGGAGGAGGAAGGGAGGTTGTTGAGAGATGGGGGATCCTGTACAGTCTCACCCGAGGGCAGGCGGAGGCCCCCAGACAACAACAGCTGCTCCCATTCTGACGACACGAAACAAAAAAGGCTCCCTCTGTACCCCTGGCGTCCGGGCCACCCAGCCTGAGACTGCACCAGTCCCCTCTACACTCCCCTAAAACCTCGCCTCCCCTCTTCATCTCCCTGCCTGCCCAGTACTGTTTGTTCAGCCAGGCAGAAAAACGGGAAGCAGGGGTTGGACCTGAGGCCCAAACCACCCTGGACTAACTGCTTTCACCTGCGACCCACATTCTTAGATGACAGTCTCACAAATAGCGTGGGTATAAACCGTCTGTTAACAATGAAGTCTAATGATACAAAAAAAAAGGGTCCTGAAAACAGGGACAGACTGGGGCTTTGATCATCTGCTGGGAACGCTGGGGCCATTGTTCTGCCTGAATGCCTGGACTACGCGACACACTCGAGTGTGTGCAGGCATGAATTCTAGTAACTCAGTACAGCTTATGCACATGTAAGAGTCTGCCTTTGGTCTTCTTGGAAAAGCTACACTGGGTCAACCATCCCCCGGGTCCAGACACATTCCTCTTCCAGAGGGTTCTGGGGAGTGCAGCCCGTTAGTGCATAACAAGGCTCGTGAACGTCCTCATGCCGAGCCCCGAAAACAGCACAGTGTTTCCTGTCCAGCTCAGAGTGGGTGAATGCCACTGTGTAAAGGAGTTTCCCAGAGGAGGGCAATGGAGTGAGCCTACAGCGGTGGAAGGTGAGAGGTGTGCAGAGACACCGGGCAGCTGGGGGATCGACCAACAGTGTTTGGTGCAGAGTCCAGGTGCAGCCCAGCAGAGTGTGGAGGATACTAGTCTGGGCTAAGAGCAGCTGGATTCCAGGCTGATGACTAGCTAGCTACTTCGAGAAGGATGGGGGGGGTGGGGTCACACTCAAAACACTCATTTCAAGTTCAGCATCACTATTGGCATATTTTCATGAGGTTTTATGACATTGATAGGTCTTTTCTTTGTACAGTAAAGGTCTTTCTCCTCCATATAGATTAGATGTTTTGACATGTTAGACTTTTTCTTTCTCTGTATTATAAGAGGAAAATAAAATGTTCACACATTTTCCTGCATTTGCTGGTACTTTAGGTACAGAAAGACAGGAAGGGGGCACATAACCAGACGCCAGCATGTGTCCGTGGGCGCCAGATGTTTGTCCAAAGGTAGTAGCATCGACGACCACATGAAGCTGAGACGAGTCTGTGTGTCTTAGCTGAAGTCATTCTCTCAAGATCCAGAGAGAGCAGGGAGGAATGCAAGAGGAGGGTGACAAATAAAATAGCGATGGGTCAAATCGGCCTCTACTTGACCAAACTGTCTGTGAAGCAGCTGTTTTGTTCAGTAAAACCTATAAATTAATTCAAACATATATGCCCAACAAATCTTTAAATACTGTTTAGAAATAGGAGAAGGGAGCAAAAAATAAAGAATAATAAAAACACAACATAAAACTGCTCTTTTAAGTGATGTTAAATTACAAAAAACAAAAAATCCTACACTGAAATAAAAAGGGGGAGATGCACAACTTCAAACCGGCCTGAGGAGACGTGAAGCTCCTTTCTGCTCCAGGCTGGTTTGTTTGTGTCTGTAGAGTTGGCGGGTGATGAGGAGAGGAATGAGGGAGGGAGGAGTCTGGAGGGGTGCCAGTTACTTTTGGCCGGCCGCTGGGGCCTCTGAGATGGAGGAAGGGGAAGAGGAGGGTGGGGACTGGGCGTTTGGGGGTCCAGAGGACGGGGTAAGAGGAGGAGAGGGGCTCCCTCCCACTGGGCCAGACTGGGCCATCTGCTGCTTTAGCTGAGTGATTGTGCGCTCCAGCTTCTCCCGCGCCTCTCGCTCCCTGCGCAGCTCATCCTGCAGCTCCTGGCGGTCCGCCTCCGCCCGCTCCAGCCTCTGTCGCAGCTCCGACAACTGGGAGGAGACAATGAAAAAGACATGAGGTCAACTTATGCCTGCAGCACGTTAGAAGACATTAAGTCTGAAACATTCGTCAGTAGAGTCACAGATTACAAGGCTCCGATAAGATCCTGTCATGGGCTCTACGTTTCTATAAACCCCCCAACACCTTGGGTGAGGGATAGTAAGGAACCTAACCCAATGTACACCACGCACCAGATAGGCTGGTGGTAGATAGAATACACTGAGAGCAGATACAGGACACCTGTAGCGGATTCCAATACGTAAACTCATGAGTAGAACACTCAGCTAAGTACCATGACTGTAAATTGAAATCTGTGTATAACTGTGAAATTTTCCTCCCACACTGTCTAGTGTAAGGCCGGCATTAGTGTCACACAACCCCACACACACACACACACAAACATGCACATCCCTTCTTGCTATTGGCAGAAAGCCAGAGTTTGATGCCGTGGCGAGGAGGGCAGAAGGAGCTGGAGCTTCAATAACAAGCAGGAGGGGGACAATGCAGCACTGAGCTCGGGCCAACATAACAGAACCGATCTGAAGATTACGTCCAGTGGAACGTCAAACACAGATCCAGTGTGTGTGTGTGTGTGTACTTGTACAGCTATTATGTGTGGAGCAACTTGAGTTTCAAGACATTTTGGCCTGTTTTCATTTTCTCAGACACCATCAAAGGCAGCTAAAGGATTAAGTTCTTCAGATTAGGATGTGGCCGATGACTATGGTAATAAATGTAAAGCAAAGTTATTGATTTATTCTAAGGAAGAATCCATATGTGGAGTGCTACACTGATTATTCCTCCATTTGATCCCTCTGGAGCTTTGAAAATACAAACATGTGTTAAATGGTGTAAGCCAATGTGCTTAATTCTCTTTCAGTCACATTGATTCCAGAGCCTATTCCAATACTGTGCATGCTTGTGTTCCTCTCTAAGCTCATACCTGTGCAGTGTAGTGGGCTTCCTGCTGGCGTTGTGCCCCGGGCTCGCAGGCGCAGGCCTGCTGCCGGAGCTGCTCCAGACGGGTCTCCAGCTCCAGCTGTTCCTGGCGGGCCTGGCTGAGCTGCCGTGCCTGCTCGCTGTGCACTGCCTCCAGCTCGCAGCGAAGCTCTCGCTGCTCGGCGCTCAGCTCCCGTAACCTCGCCGCCTCGCCCCCGCGTAGCGCCTCCAGCTCCTGGGGACATAAAGACTAAGTCAAGGGAAATAATGGTAATAACGTGATACTTCACTGACCCCTGTCAAGAATACATCTTGGCTCTTCCACAACAAGGGTCAGAAGTTTGATACCACAAGGAGCTCCACTGCTTGTGCCACCATGCTAC
>CAAKHC010013820.1:0-37987 GCA_901007825.1 Macroramphosus scolopax | reverse complement strand
CTACTCCCTCTCCCACTCTGTACAAGTCTGATACAGTGTGTGTGTGTGTGTGTGTGTGTGTGTGTGTGTGTGTGTGTGTGTGTGTGTGTGTGTGTGTGTGTGTGTAGGAGGGGTCTGGGTGTCATGTGTACCATGCTACTCATGCCAAAGTGCAGCTCTTCTGCTAATTGCAGCTATTAGGCCTCCAGAGACCGTCCCATCGTCTTGCATGCTTAATGAGCGGAGCACAGTGAGATAGATGAGAGATTGTATTTCTCGTGTTAGAACAATGATCCGCTGACGTTCGATGTGCAATTGAGGGACACTTAGGACAGTTATGCTCCTTGTGGCGTCACCCGAACAGCACCGGGGGGGGGGGTCTGACATAAAAAATGAAAGGTGATACATCACCCGACGACAGTGGAAGGATTTGTAAGTCACCTGACGGTTAATCATATTGTGCGTCTTCATGCACGTGTGCAATGACATCAGAGGAAATGAACTGACTTCCAGTGACACGGTGAGCGTTGGAGCCGCGTGAACACGCAATGATACTGTGTATAGGTGCTGTGCGTCCGGATGGCGGAGGTGTGAAGTGTGATTCACGGGGACAGCAGGAGGTCTGGGGAAGCAGAATGTACAGGTGGTGGTGGCTGACGTCTGTTTGAATCAATCAGGCTGCCAGTTTGATGACGTCCTGACATTTGCACTTCCTTTCATTCAACACTCATATGCAGTTTCTAAAAATACAGAACTTGCTTTGAATAAACTGTATTTTCTTACAGCAACATGTCCAGATGGGGATCTTTATAATTCTTAAAATGTTGACCAAATAGATGCAGAGTGCAAAACAAATGGGAAGAAAATGTGCAGGTTGTTGTAAAAGATTTAGACGTGTCTTTTCATCTGTGAGTCATTGGGTGAGTGACACCGAGGACGGGATTACAAACACATGCATTCACAACATGAACCGCACATGAAATGAGAAAAATGAATCTATTCGTGGGAGAGTGACTGAAATATTTAGGTTGACAGCGTTCTACGTGAAGTGCATGCAGATCGTTGGACGTGTAGAAGCCATGATACTGCGTCGACAAGATCCTTGCAAATATTAGAAATCGTCTGACAAATGAGGCCCCGGGGACCAATTTGCAATCAGCGCTGGTATTAAGAGCGAATGCTCTCAGTGCTGGTTTTAATGATGACGATGGCCACACAGAGGCATGCTGGAGCCTTTCATCCTTGTCTCTATTGTCAGTCATAATGAAGTTAACTCATCATTGTTAAGAGTGAGCGGCATTAAAGATCTGCTCTCTGTTCCATCTCAGCTCCAGATGAATATATTCATCCCTCCCTTCTCAATCTCCTCTTCGTCTTTCTTGTCAGATCCTCTGTGTTCTGCTTTTCTTTCATGCTTAATGTTGCCAGTTTTTTTTTTTTTTCTCCGAAACTCATTTCCATTCGGGATTTCTCCGACAAATCCTCCTTTCTCTTCGTACACTTTCTTCTTCTGTGGTTCTTTTAAATCGTAAATCCATACCTGCGAGGAACCGACCGTCGTCAGCAACAGACAAAACTATATGAATCTCTTTTTTTTCTGTCCTCTGGAAAGACAGAACGATCATTTTTAAAGGGCTAACTTGACAGTCGGGGCGTCTGTTGATCAAAAGGCCTCATTAACATTTCTATCTGCCGTAGCCCAGATAAGACAAACCGCGGCCATTCGGAGATGGGCGCCGTCTGTCAGATGTGCTTGGTGGCCAGTAATGACGGTGATATTTCATGTATGTTATCGCAATCTCCACGCGTCTATCTTTCAAATAACAGATGCCACAAGCTTAATGTATCTACCTGCCATTTAAATGCAAACGTTGATTACCGGAGGCCATATGATCTGCAAGCTAAAGAGATTAATTCGTTTGATTTGACGGAACGATCTTTACGTTTTTTTTTTGCAAATTCTAGAAAACGTGAATAAATCAATGAATGCTTGTCAGCTCTCTTGGCGTCTCACAATCCAATTATTATTACCACAGCATGGATTCTGCGGTAATATATCTTATAAAAATACAGGGGGGAAATAAAAGGGCTGTCAAGAACTACACTCAAACCAAAAACCATTGAATTCAATACTGAAGACAAATTAATAAAAACCTGATTTGTGCATCAGGGTGATTCCGCCAAGAGAGGATTTAAATTCCATTGTCGTACTGTCTTTCAAATTGAGAAGCATAACATTTATAGCATGTGTATATTATCCTTCCTGCAGCTGGATGAAGGTGTTGACAGTCCGATCAAATGAGTTATCGGGTCTCTTCCCCCGCTCAGCACCAGATCACAGCCTCACTACTGCAGGGATTGAGAGGAGGACGGTCATAAAGGGAAGAGAGAGGGAAGGATGGAGGAGGATGTGAAAGGAGGAAACAGGAGAAAGGAAGATGTGAGGCCGGACGAGAGGAAGGAACATAAAAGAAAGGCTGAGTAAAACTCACCAAAAAGAAGTCGGGCACAGCTGGGCTGTGAACGAGTCTGTGAGTCTGAGTAATATGAATATGATTTCACCCCTATTTCAACCGGATTTATAATTTCTCTTTTCTCAAGTCCAAGATCTGCTCTGTGTGTGTCTGTGTGCATGTGTGTGTTGCCTGACTGCTGTTCAACTAAAATGAACGAGACTTCATCTGAACACGAGTCGACCAGGTTTGGGATCAGCATCACTGCATATTGTACTGATAAACACTTACAATTGAGAATCCTTTTTACTTAACAGCTACAATAACTGTCATGACTGTCATGCAGGAAGGATCTCAGACGTTGGAGGAGACGGTGTGGAAATATGGGTGTGAAAGTGTGTAGGAGGAGGTTTGATGAGGGGAAAAAGTCCTGGACCAGTTCAGGCTGAATCCAGCTGATGGCAGCGTGCGTCATCAGAATGTGTAGGTACATGTCCGGGGAGGTAAGGCTTAAGATCAGCCTTAAGATGTTGTAGCCTCAGAACAAATATAACCTACAGTATAAGGGTTGTTGAACAATACCAGTGACTCACAGATTGCCAAACCACAAAGGCTGAGAAAGACGTGGTTATCAATGCAAGCAATCACAGTGTGCATGGCAGTTGAAAGGCCTCACACACACAGTTCACCTCGTCTTCGGCATGAAAGAGCCATGAAGTGTCGTAGTTTGATGCTCCACCATTAACAACATTCAGACCTGTTCTGGCATCAGTTCTGCAGTTAACGTCAGTGCTACTGAAAGGACTGTTGTTGGATTGTGGTTGTTTTGTTTATTTCTCTGACTGATTCGATCTGTTGACAGTTCTAGTAACAAAGAAAATAAAAAAGTCCCAGTCGCAGCTGTTCTCCATTATATCACATTAAGTTAAGGAAGGCAGTGTGGCTGGATGTGTTGCTTGTTTCACATTTAAACTGATATGTTTTCCAGGGAGGCAGTTGGACTATTACGACCGTGGTATTTGTTACTGTTTCTAATTTGCTTTGGAAATTTGCCTCGAATAAAAGAAAAGATAATTCTTCCGCAGTTGTCAACACATCCATCGTGGAATTCTTTATTGAGCGCTCTCACTAAGCAATCACTGATAACAGGCTGGCGTGCGGCAGTTACGCAGGAGAGACATTACTCTCTGGGTTTTTTTTTCACTGTTAAATTATAAAAGTTGCCTCTCTGTTTGCACAGAATTTATAAAAGTTGGCATACTGAGTTTGATCATGTGGAGGGTTAGCCATGGAATTCATTCAGTGCGAGTCGTTTTCCAACGTCTGCACGGCGGCGCACACGAGTGTGTCTGCAGCACACTGGAACCTTCCAACAGGGTGTCACAAACGGTGTGATCTGCTGGGAAACTGACATGCTACAGAACGTGATTGTTTTATCGATTAGCTCTGCTCTGCTGCATTACATGTTAAAGGCAGGAGTGTGTGTGTGTGTGTGTGTGTGTTGACGGCTGTCTTCCAAAGGCTTACAAGTCTTGGATGGCTGCATAAATAGGGAATTCACAGAAACATCAAACCAATGCTGGAATTCATCGCCGTACGCTGGTGCTCGTATGATACCGCATCTCCATCACGCTCACTTAAGTCAAAAGAGAACCTTCATGCCATTTTGCAATAGGTTTTATTTGCTGTTATGGTTCTGTTCTGGGCGATGAGCAGCAAGGACCCCCGTAGGGCGCAGAACAAAGACGGCAGCAATGACGGCGGACGTGACATTGATTGACTCAGACACAGCATGTAATGGAGGCGCAGGGTTGGAGGTGGGTTGCAAGGCGGCATGCAGAGGAAGCAGGAAGAACTAAAGCGGCTTAAACCAGGTGCCCTGAATCATATTTGCCAATTGAATACATGGTGGGAACAACCACCATGGGTGTAGTCAGCTGATGTGGGCTGACTTTGGATCAGCTGATGTCAGGAGGTTTGTTAGGTGAGATGAATTCTGCCTGAGCACAGAAAGCTTTGCTCCATCCCTTCAACCTTTCATGTTTTGGTGAGCTACTTTGTGTTAGTGGAGGGACGTTGGATGCATCAACTAAATCATTGTCCGTCCTGTTTTGTCCAATCAATCCCACTTTGGATAATGCAGCAGCCCTCCAGATGTTTCCTCTGCCAGGAGGTCGATAGCTGGATTAAAGGACTGAAAACTACTAATCCAATTGACTATTTCTGACCAAGATCTATTCAGAGGCCACAAATTGTTTTCCTTTGCTTCCGTGACTCTAAGTGGGCTAACAGGAAGAGAGTATTAGTGATCCCTGGACGGAGAACATCTATGCTTGGTTTGAATTCGTCATTGTGCTCAGTGTGACGCTGCATTTCAGTGGCGTGCATTTAGGTGAGTGCTGTTACCAATCCCTTGGCTTTCCACCGTATTTATATTAGCCCAGTCTCCGTTCCTCTCAAATGCACTGGACGCTGTGGGCACTTCCTTTGAATTCAAACGTCTTTGAAAGTCTGAGACATACAACACAACAGGGACCTGACTCTCTCAACGTCCAACAAACAAGCAGCAAATATGAGCCCCGCCGAGAAGCAATTTTAGTCTTATTTTAGGGGGATTGCTCGGGTGGACCATCTGTGATCTGGAGAACAAGGAGCTCTGCTCTCTTTGTTGTGTGCGGCCGTTGATATTTACCTGGATACACAATCCTCCAAACAGTTGGAAAGATTTCCTAAATGTAAATACTCTTGTGATACACCGACTTCAAGATCTCTGCAGCTCACAATTACCCACCTGAACCGCATGTGTTAATACTTAGTGTTCCCCCTGTGCCTTTCAGGGTTCCGGTTGCATCTTGTTTAGGAGGACCATCGGTGGTGGGTGGGCCCGAGATAAACGGTTCTACCTGTTAAAAATCAGCCACAGGTATTAAGCCTCTCTCAGGGCGCTGCAAAGCTGCGGCGAAAAAGCCCAGGCAGGCGGGTGGGAGCTCAGACAGCAGGGAACCAGATGGAGGGGAATCATTGAGAAAATAGATGCCTGATGCCTGATGATCTATTGAAAACAAAAAACCTTGAAGGCTTTAAAGGTGCAGTTTGCAAATTTGAAATCAAGCTAGTGCCTCATACTGGAAACTCCTTACAACTAGGTGGCAGAATGATATTTGGGTGCGTCCGAATCATAGACTGTATATAAATAAACACAATGGCCAACTACTCGTTTATGTTCATGAGCTTTAAGGAGTGACCGAAAGAATAATATTCCAGATACCAGCGAGTTTCCTCCGCAGGGTGGGAGAAAGGGGGGAGGAACTTGGAGAAGAGCTGCTGCTCCTTCACGCCACAGAGACTCACTATCGCCCCCTGAGGTACAGAGTGGTATTACAAGATGAGCCAGCACTGGCTTGTTTCCAAAAGTGCACCTTTCATGTTTTTTCTTTAAATATTAAGTGTCGTGCGGTGATGTCAGAATACATTTTATATTTCGTGGTTTGGCTTTTTTCCCCCCTCATGCAGCCTCAGCGCAGACATTCCTGTCTATCTCTGTCACAGCTCCATTCTCAAACTGCTCCTTTAATCCTCCCTCATTGTGTCATACCCCCGTAGCTCACATACCTCTGAAAACGATGGTCTGCATTTTTCTCCCCCTGTGGTGCTTAAAGTACGTCATCAGTCTAATGTAGCCACCTGCCCTGGCAACCACAAACCAAAACAAGAGGGGTTTGGCCTGTTTTCAGAAGGACTGGGACGAAGCATGAAGGAACGGGAATGAATCCAGTGAAGGTTTGTGCAGCCCTGTATGTTTAACCAAATGGGATTAATCCCTTTTTTACATTTGACTGTTGTCATGTGAAAGCCTGTCTGTCTTCTTTTAAATTCAGTTGAAGGATTACATGGAGAAAAAAAATGGAAACAAACATCACATAATGACATTTGAAAGAGGACAAACATGTTATCATGCTTAGAAATTATCGTTCTTTTGTATGGGAGGCTCTCGCCTGACAGATGGCGTTTCCTGCGGGGAGCCAAAGAGGTGTGTGTTGATCTATTAAGGGTAACAGCTCAATATCTACAACATGAGCACTTTAATCTCTGCGCTCTTGAGGGAAATAAGACAGGAAAGGTTTTGTGTAAAGCTAAATCAATATGTCCTTTGAATGGTAAAACACGGCGCAGACAGCAGAGATACTGAGAGCAGCTCCAGAGTCTGATGTAGGTTTTATGATGCAATAATACCTCAAGGTTTTGCCGTATTTTACTCCAACAGATAATATCCTCCACTGCCTTTACTGGTGGCAGATACAACAAAGCAAAATCCCCTAAGTTCAGTGTGAAATTGAATAAATAATAAAATTATAGAGGCCCAAAGCTCAGACAGAAAGGCATGCGTGTTTCATGGCTCGTATCACCCAGCATTAGGGAGCACGGAGGACACCGGAGCATGTCCCATACTCTTAATGCTTTCAATTTTTAATACAATCTCAATCCTTAATGCGTTTTCACGGTGAGAACTATTCCTGCAAGAGAAAGAAACGTCTTCACTTGCCGAGGTCGAGGGATGCATCGGTCAGATCCGCTAATTCAGCTCGACATTTGATAAGGAAAGTGGGAGGGCAGCAGCCGGCCTTCTTTCTCCCCCCTCCACGTTCAATACAGCTTCCACTGAGGGCAGACACACCTTTTCTTTTTACCCCGAGGGGAAAGCACCTCACATCGAGGCTATCGCCCGAAAGGTCGAGCCGCTCCGAATCTCAAGGAAACTCCATTCAGGGTACACACTCCTGGTGCCACACTGGGCTCAGACCAGCCACCGTCTCTGCTACAATAACATTTCCACGACCCGACGGGGGTGTGCGCACTCCGGAGGTGGAGAGAATGTCAGGACAACGCTTTGACCTTTTGATCAGCGTGAATATAGATGGGCATCTAACACTGCTGATACCTGAAATGCAACCTGTGTCTTTCACATTTCCGTTGCCCTTTTGCTCTGTCACTGCTCAGTGTGTGTGTGTGTGTGTGTGTATGTCTTTCTTCAACACACCCAATTTTAACATTTAACCACATTCATATATTATTCATACAGCATCACATGTATTATTTTTATATGTTCATGTTATACGCAGTTATGCTTCATATGCAATTCAGGGTGTGTGTGTGTGTGTGTGTGTGTGTGTGTGTGTGTGTGTGTGTGTGTGTGTGTGTGTGTGTGTGTGTGTGTGTGTGCGTGTGTGTGTGTACTGTATATTGTCCACTATGAGTAAAGATCCACTGTGGAACAGGTTCATCTATCATTCTTCTAATGGCGTTGGCTCTGAGTCAGATCTTCTAACTATCTCTCTTCTCTCTCATTATGACTTAACGACGTCGGGATCCGTCTCCATTTAGTTCTATTTTGGCTCAGCCGTCAATCTTATGAGATTTACTGCGGAGCGATTTCTCCTCTCCCACTGCATTTAGAAACCCAAACATGTCTCTGCCGGGCAGACGGCTGATTTAATAGTGAGATTTCAGTGTTTTCAAGCTATCACAATGTTTATGCACTTCCAGGGTCCCAAACTGAGGCGGTGTTCTTGCAGCACAGCCTCTCCGACTGAAGGCGGTCAATGCTAAACCCATGAAATGTTCTAAAAGCATAAACGTTGATGTTGTGAGATGGTATCTGCAGAAGAGGTCATGTTAAAGCATGCTTCGCAAAAGGGAGCTTGTCACAAGATAAGGTTGTTTTTTTACTCACAGGCTGGTTAAAGTGATTAATTGAAATATATGCATGAAATTGAATATTCGTGTTGGAAAAATAGCATTCAGAGAAAGAAAGGAACATTAGAGGGAGCATGAGGCAGTTTAGCAGGGATCAGAAATACAAGCTCCATATACTGGGGAAGAAAGGCAGAGAGACTGATCTTTGTGGAAACTTTGAGTTTAATTTAAAACGAACCTGAGTTGTATTGGAGGGAAATTTGCCTCTGTGAAGAAAGAAATTCCTTAGTTCAAATGCACTAATAAATTATATGAGAAAAGTGAAACTGTAAATCTAGTTAAAAGGAAATATACTTTTAATCAGGGCAGTTTTTATTAAGTTCCACTTCCGCTGGTAGATTAATTACTTAACACAGCTTTGATCAGAGTTTTACGAGCTGGATGCATTTCACTGGATTCCATTGTATTAAGTTAAGATTGAGTTGTGTTTATGTAAATTCAGGTAGGTCCGACAACTCCCCTTTCCTTATTCATCATGCAACACACAGTCCTCTCTCCTCTCTTCTTCCTCCTCTCTCCTCTCTTCTTCCTCCTCTCCTCTCTCTTTCAGACACCCCAACATGTAAAGGTATAAATGTGTTTCCTGTACTTCAGGATCTGCTATCTGCATACAGATGCAGATCGTGTTGTTGGTGAGCAGATGCAGATGCTGATGTCTCCTCACATCCCCTGTTTTCTGACTACGCCTTCTTAAAAATGCGCTGGCGTCTTCACGGTGCTTCAACGATGAAGCTCCAGGTCATCCGAGGCAAACATAGTAAAAGTTAACACGTTCACCACATGTGTCTGTTATTCGGTGAGGATCTGGGAGACGGCTGAGGGTCGCTGCTATATCTGGACCTGAGCGGCCCGCACCATGCTGGGGAGGCCCGGCGGTCCACAGAACCGCACTCTAAAATAAACACACGCTCCAAACAGCAACACTCATCCATCCAGGCCAGCCTTCATTAAAGTGGTCCGCCCAAGCTTTAATTATAGGATTACAGAGGACAAACACAGCAAGGGCCTCCGCTAGGATGCAACTGCCTCAAGCGCGCTGATCAGTGTACCTAATGACCCAGGTATCCACCCACAGACACACACACACACACACACACACTCCGCTGCACAAACCCCCAAACACTCACTTACACAGTGCTCTGCTTTTCTCTCCCCGTCGGCAGAACGCCGTACACGCTTCTCGGACTTTGAACCAACACACGCAAGCCAAACATACACATACCTGGGTAAGTATAGTGCTGACCGTGTGCCTCCCAAACAGCCTTAAAAATAAACCCAAGGTTGAGCAGCAAGGAGAGTCGGCTCCCACAGACTGATAGCAGAGGAAGGCAGACAGCAGGGACTCTTCTCAATGACATCTTGTTATAGACACTCACTGTCTGGGCTTTTAAGATGTTTAAGAGATGACCCCGGGGAGCCTGTATCACCACTTAAGAGTCGGTTCGAGGGGGAGCACGCTGCCCTTTCTTCATTCTCACTACCAAGAACCTCCCTCTGTTTAACCTCCTTCTTCCTTCTGCTTCATTTATTCCTTCAACTAGATCACTGAGATTATTTACCTATTTTTATTTTACTTCCTGCATGCTGGCACAGACATCCCACTGTATATCTTTGTATTATATTGCTTTATTATTACTCATGAATGATTGAATGGGGACTAATACTGGTGTCGAGCCACAGATCTGCCAACAGCTGCCAAGATGTGATTTGTTTTTTAAAGCCTTTGGGTATCATCTTAACGAACAATGAATTCTCCATTTACTCTAAATGACATGCCAGTTTTTTTTTTTCTTCCTCCCATCACCTACTTTCACCCGTTTGCGAGTAAAAACAAAAGGGTTGATCACAAACAGCACACGTCTTCCTAACACGTCTCAAATATGCAATCAGGCAGAATGTCAAGCTCGCTTTGTGTTGACACCCGTAACTGATAATTGTGCAAACAAAAGGGCGTATAGTTCATTCAACGTTACGGGAAATAGATGAGAATGGATGACGACAGAACACAAACAGTTGCTCGGTTTGGAAAAAAAAAAGAAAAGAAAAGAAGAGCCTCTGGGGGGTGAGAGCAATTCAGAAAAGGTCTGATGCTTTTAAAATGTCACCGGGTCTCAAGAGGTTGATTGTATTTAAAGAAGGGATTATTAAGACAGTTTAAATGTGTCTGTGTTTACACATCTGTATTCTGAACTGAGCAGCTGTAAATGGAGGTGAGGAGAGGCTAGAGGAGGAGGAGGAGGGGGAGGGCTGAGGAGACGGAGGAGCGCTGAGGCTTATTGGGGCCAACAGAGGGCATTGTTATCTGTAATATCCATTCAAATGTTCTTATCAGATGCAGCGAGTGTGGCGCTGCTCAAGGATGGAAATTAGTCTTGTTCCCCACTCAACCCTGGTCACACCAAGGGCGAACTCAGACAAATGAATTTACTCAGTCAAGACATACGGAGAGCCGGCGATGCTGAGAGAGGCATGAACGGCGGAGCGATGAGAGGCGGAGAGGGTTAATGCCTCATTTCGCTTCCCAAACATATTTTGTTGTCTTGTGCCAAGCAGTCAGTCCTTTATTTCCCCATGTATTTCTGCATGAACGTCACTTGATAAGAGGAGGTTGTTGTGATAATACAGTTACAGAGCAGTTCCCTTCTTGTGGTGCCTTGCCCTCGTTAACACACTGCTGCTTCAAACAGGAAGTGCCACTGAGACATAATCCAACAAAGGACTTTCTGATTCACACAAGCAGGCGACCAAACCTTTTAAGATCACTATCATTAGATAACTTGTTCTTCTGCATTCATTTTTAAGAGGAAATGATTGCAGCTAATGATACGCATTGTTAGAAAAGTCTGACTGGAGTCATCTTTTGCGTCTATTTTTGCAGACTTGGTACAGTAACACAGCTGATGGTAGGACGTGCTCCTGCAGATAGGAACATGGATACTGCTATCTCGCTATCCCCTTGTGCTATCTCACCGAGAGACACTTTGAAGTAGGGGACATAAATCTTGTGTATTTACGACTTGTGCTGTAGTCAGCTACCTGTTAGGACGCCCCTCCTGCTGATGTTGTGCGTGCACAAGGTGCTTTGGATACTGTTGTCACAGACGATATCAGAGGACGTGTTTCTCTATCAGACTGTCGTGTCACAGATTGTGATCAGCAGGTACTCCGTCTGAACTGACTTAGTCCTTGAGTTTTGTCTTGCATGGTGCTTTGTAACGCCAACCTTGCATTCCTTTCCAATAATGGAGTTGAGATTATTAATATGGTGGAGTTGCAAATTGTCATCTCAACACCGTCCACTTCTATTACCAGGACTGAGGCTCTAATGTCATTTGACAGCACATGAAATGAGACTTTCTTTTAAAAAACGATGACGTTATAGCAGCGCGGCTTAACCGAGCGAGCGAGAGTCAAGCAGGGATTTCTCTTGAAAGGCTCAGCAGCAATCGCACAAGGCAGGAGCCTTGTGAGGAACCACTGACCCTTCAACCCGTTTGATCCATGTCTGACTGACACCGATTCGCATTCATCTCTGATTGTTTCACCTGAGGCGAGGCGGGCCACAGGCTGGGGGAACCGGGCAGGCAACAAGCGTCACTTTGTCCTCTATCGCCGACATCAGACACGAGAGAAGGGCGGTTGATAGTGCAGTTCCTTTGTTGTAAATTAGTCATTGTTAAAAGCCTGTCAATCTCCCTCCGCACGCACAAAAATACTATAATGTGTGACATGGTTTTTGCAGAAATAACTTCACCCTTTCATGCAAAGTGATCACTCCAACTATTAACTAAGAAGCTGT
Source organism: Macroramphosus scolopax (assembly GCA_901007825.1). NCBI lineage: Eukaryota > Metazoa > Chordata > Actinopteri > Syngnathiformes > Centriscidae > Macroramphosus > Macroramphosus scolopax. The sequence goes on along the minus strand of CAAKHC010013820.1, from coordinate 26,002 downwards.
TTTCTTATTTATGGTTGGCAATGTATGGGGTGATGCACTCGGCTCCACTGTGGTGGATGATGTGCAACTTCACCCCTATAAAACACATACCATAATATTTGTGATGTCACAAATCATGCTTGTAAGCCCCGCCTCTTACGATAATATACACTTTACACTCTCTGCACATACATCAGACTACACAGAGATGCTCAAACATTCAACTGTTTGAAAAAGGGGAATACTTCCTCTGTTGTAAATACAACATTATTTCCTCCTTGTCCAACACAATATACAAGGCTGTGCAGCTTGTTCACTGGATGTACTGTTCGGGTCGACTCGATACCATTTTTTTAGTACATAAAAAAGCATCCTTGAATATCTGCCGATACAATACCAGACTTTTATTCCCTCTCTTAAGCAACTAAACATTTATTTGAACTGATGCTTCACCTCACATCAAATAAAACAACAACTCATACTGTGGAACAGTTATTCTGCTCCTCTAAAAGAGGAAATAAATAACCGACAAACTGACTCGGTTATGTAGTACTGCTGCTTCATTTTATTTAAAGTTTCATAAAAGAACTTGTGATTTATCAGCAGCATTCAGGCATTCAACATTACATTTAAAGTGCAACTGTGTGCAAAGGTTTCACTCTGAGAATTTAGGATAACAAGTGCATTATAGTGTGTACAATACTGGATAGAACTCTACACTCAATAGCTTGAGTTTCCGTTCCAGTGATTTTGTCCGGTATTGGTCCGATGCCGATAACATCCATTGTTAGTCGCTTGACTCACAATGCTATTCTCTGGAATAAAGTAATCACTGCAGATCACTCTCAGAACCACGCACGCACGCACGCACGCACGCACGCACGCACGCACGCACGCACACACACGATTTACAGCCTCAGATTAGTTGGTATCTCTACATTTCCTTCTTTTTATCAGCTTCATTAACAGTCACAACTCATGATTTGTTCCACTGTGTAAATCTTAAGCCAGCTCCACTCTTCTTCTGCTCCGAATCTTTTTCTTCGGCTGCTGCCAACACGTTCTCCCTCCTTTTCTCTGTTTTTATTACAAACTAATCTAGAGAGGGAATCACAGAGAGCCTGATCACTTACTCATGCGTACATGTCATACAATATTATGCAAACAGTTTATCACTGTATCTCTGCTGCCTATGCACAGCGGCTGGGGAGCATGGACGCAGCCGTAACGTGGTGCATGTTGGCCGTAAAAGAGGAACATTTGTGCACTGACTGGTTATTGGAAAATGCTGCTTTTGGCATTCGAGGAATTTATATGAGCCTCATGTGCCGATAAGTGAAGGGTCAATTCAGAACAAAAGCTGGGTGCTGGTTTATTTCTCTGCTGCATCTGTTTCTTTTCCAGGCCTCCGAGAAAGCACAATACTGAACCGTGCTTTGTGGTCTTCATTTCATGCAGCCTTTAAACATTATTGAAGATGTGATTGCTGCTGAGTGGCAGCAGTGCAGGATGTAACTGGATCCTCAGACTGATGAGCGGTCTAATAGGCCTGCCTAATGTATCATCGATGGATTGACTGTCTCAGAGGAGACATTTCAGAGGGATTCCAGCAGATGAATTTCAGGGAAAAAAGGAAAAAAAAAAAAAAAAAGCAACCAGACTGAATATTGGCCAGTGGAAAGACGCCCTCTTCTTGCACAGCCAGGATGTGCATGGAGGATTTACTCAGGGAGGAATACAGATGAGCACTTTTATGCTCTCTCTCTCTCTCTCTCTCTCTCTCTCTCTCTCTCTCTCTCTCTCTCTCTCTCTCTCTCTCTCTCTCATTTTCTTTCCAGCCAATCTGCTCACGGTGACGCTGCGCAAAGGCTGGATCTATACTTGGCTTCATCATCATATTTAACACACCCACCCACATTCACACATGCTACAAGAGGTGCATTCTCTTATCCAGTTACATCCCAAAAGGCTGCCCGGCACCTCCAGGGGACTTTTCTCTTCGCTGTTACCTGCGCGATTCATTCGGTTGGCCCGCCTTGGGTGGTTGGACCGACTCACGCAAACCTGGATAGCTGAGGGCGGATGAGTGCACGTCGACTACTTTTCGGGGACTTTCCCTTGAAAAGCGTGAGCGCTGCGCTTCCCGTCGCCCCGGCCGATCCGCCGCTGCTCTCCCCGGATAGGATCGAGGTTGGACGGTGAGACCGATGCGCGCTCTCGGACCTCTCCGACACGCACGATCTTTTTCCCTCCGTATCACAGCTGCTTTTGGACTCACTCACTTGTTTGTGACTCTGTCGGTCGACGGGAGACTGGCAGTGTGAAGAGAGGATGTGGCTTGCGCAAGTCGACCGTTGGTCTGAGCCGAGTCGACCCGGTTTACCTGCACGCTCGCAGATGCTTTTGCGCTTCTGAAAATCTGGACATCCGCTAAAAAAAAAAAAAAAAAAAAAAAGCAGGACTCTGATGTTAAAAATACAAAGCTTGAACACTGAATCCTTTACTCAAGACGGCAAGTGAAGATGGGTCCTATGTGTTTAATGTATATTTCATTAGATTGGCGTCCAGTCTAATAAACATCATCAGCGATGTAGTCAGCTTGTTCATCTGCGTGCTCATCATTTGCAGTAAATATTCACATCTGCTCAAAAGGGAGACCATGAAGATGATCCTCCTGCGCAAATTCCGGTTTTTGATTCTTATGGTGTTCCTTGTTGCATGCTCCATGCATATAATGATAGACTTGTTACCAAAGCTGGAGAGGCACAGCAGCAGCGGCTGCTCCTGCTCCCACACCCCGAGCCAGGAGCCTCAGAGCTGGGGGAAGCAAGGATGGCCTAACAAGCACACCCTGCGGATCCTGCAGGACTTCAGCAACGAGCCCAGCTCCAATGTTTCCTCCCACTCCCTGGAAAAGATCCCGGTCACAGGCGACAAAACACAAGCTTTCAGGACGCTGGAGCCTTACGGGCTGCGTGGTGACAGGAAGAGACAGTTCATCCAGGACGCCACGGTGACCAAGAACATGCCGGTTAAAGGTTCAAGGTTGTCGTCTCTCTACGAACATCCGTTATATAAAAGATCCCTGCCAGCCCTGACTGACGAGGACACGCTCTTCAACGTCAACACAGACATCAGATTTGACCCCAAAGCAGCAGATCAGGAATGGTAAACTTAGTTTTCAAAGTCATCACAATCAACTGAACACAACATTAGTAATAAACATGTTGAAATTGTCAAAAGTTCCAGACATGACAGTAAGGGCGTGGGGTTCTGTGCAATCACATTAGTCTAGTTCTGCATCGGAGCCCCGGGCTGTTGCACAACACCTGTCACTCTTTACATAAAAACCTGAAAGCTAAAAAAACTCTTTCTCCCCCCTCTACCCCCTCCGCCCCCTCCTCTTCCCAACCAGGAATGGGGAAGGCAATATGGAGGAGTTCAGCCCAACAGGGGAGCTGACAGACGACTCCTACCCCAACTGGCTCCGCTTTCACATTGGAATTAACCGATACGAGCTGTACTCCCGACACAACCCGATCGTCGATGCTCTCCTGAAGGACCTGGTCACCCAGAGGATCACCAGCGTCGGTGAGTCAAACACTCAGCCTTCAAAGATGAAGCACTCAAAATACACCCAAAGTAATGAAGACATTTTTGAGTGTTGTCGTGAAAGGTCCAATGTGTGGGCATATCGGCGATTGCTGGCCATTTGGCCATGGCCGGAGGCCATAGATTATCCTTCATTCTACCAACCTCCTTAAAGAAGCTACTAAGGAGTCCAGTGTTTTACTCAAGGACACATTGACAGGTCTACTGATGGGTACAGATGAGTGTTCCTGGGTTTAACCTGTGGCAGTTAGACTGCAGCAATTTGTCATGCAGATACTCGTTTTTTAAAGTGGAGTCTTAGATTGAGGATTGTGTGCATGGAACGTCCAGTCACCGGGTTTACAGGTCTCCAAGAGGGAGAGGAAGGGAGCTGCTAAGTGATAGACAAGTGCGCTCCCCACCTCAATGTCACAACCACTGACGATATGAACACACACGCAAGGATGCATGAAGTCGCCTGCTGGCTATTGCACAAGTCTGATCAGCCTGCATTCTCCTGCCTTACAAGGCTTGAGGAAATAATGAAATAGCCCGACCTTATTTGAAATTGTCTCACAGAATGTACCAAGCCTGAGAAAACACCTGGCCTCGATGCAAATTACACAGCTACATCGCAGTGTGATTCAAATCAAATGCTGGTTTTCATTTGATTGACAAGCACTGTAAGTAGCTTTCTATAGAGAGCTGCAGAGCCTTCAATGCAAGTGAAAGTAGACACCTGGCAACGGTGATAATCCATGCTGGGGCAGTTACATGGAATCTATTTCTTTTTTTCTATTTGGAGGGATTGTCTTTTTTTTGGCACAGTCCAGTTCCCAAATTCCAGGAGTGCTTGTCGACTCTAGGTCACCCATGTTGCACTCACTGTAAAAAGTGATCACAGAACTCAGGTTTATCCGCCAATGACAATGCTGTGACTGGCCTATAGCAAAGATTAAATACTTAACCGGGGATTGGGATTAACTGTTTATGAAACAAGCACACATGCTTGGTCACTAGAGGAAGAATTTCTTTCTTATTTTTTCGACTCAAAATGTTCTCTAATTTCCTGTGACTTTCTCCCTCCTGCTTTCTCTCAGCCTGGGTGGGTAGAAGAAGCAGTACTCAGCGTCTCTAGCCAGCTAAATACATAGTGGCTCAGTAATTACAGAGCCTTAACACAGGCCTCGGGCAGAATACCAATAGAAACCTACACGGCAGTAGGTTATTATCTAAACTCATGGATAGGAGTGCTTGCATGTATTATACACTATATCTTCAATGTTTGAATACTTAGTGTGAACGAGTAGGAATTATGATAAATGCTACAACAAATGGCAGTAAAAGTCTGTTTACTACGACGTAAAGAAATACGGTCGGCATAACTAATGGGAGTTGAATTGAAAGCTTGTTTTCACTGCAGACAGTTAAATGTAAATATGAGACATTTCATTTAGATTTTCTTTTTATTTAAAACGTGTCCAAACATCCACATGCACCAGAGCCTCACACAGGTCAGACGGACACAGATATTTTCCCTTGTAATCCCCGTCCCCGCGAACGTTTTGGTTGTCCTCATGATTCCCATTTGTAGAAATAAATGGAACATTGATTGAGAAGGTTGTTCCCTGGCAAAAGGCCACCTAAACACACTTTCTAATCGATCAGTGAAGAAATAACAGGCAGTGGCTGCTCTGCTGTTTTTGCAAAATGTTCCCCGTCCTTTAGCCTTGCAGCCGTTCCTCCAGAACCAAGCCCAGTCCCATGAGTACCTTTAGAATGCATTATCATGTTCAAAGAGAGCGGAAACATGCAGCATAGAGGGATGAATAGAGGCACAAAGAGGCACAGAGAGAGAAAGAGATAGAGCCTCCAGAGAATATACAGCCAGAGTAAACAGCAGAGGAACAGCAAGCACTGGGCGAGCACTGACTGTCCTTCACCCCTCACTTTCCCTTCCCATCAAACAAACACCACTTCAGCACTCAGTGTTTTCTGAGCAGACACGCAAACACCCATCCAGGCAACTTCACCAGCACGGCAGAGGAGATTCACGTACAGTAGCATCAAATCAATGACAGGTCTTCATATTTCCAAATCCATATCAAGAGTGGGCAGAATATTAGCAGGTTTGAGTAACCAACCTTACTGGAAGTGAAGTCGCAGATACAAGCAGCCGAAGTGTGTCTCCTCCTTGGGGTGGCTGGACCATCACAAACGTTCCTTAGCCTTTCATACACGGGAAATATTTGCAGTGGCCAGACTTTAATGATCAGTGGCTCTTTAGTTTTTATTCTTCATTAGGCTATTACTGATATTATATTACTGAAGCACTTTGATTCTGGTCAGTTAATGAGAACAAGTGTTTGTAATGTAGATGAAGGTGGAGGACGGAGCTTTAACGTTACAGATAAGTTAGCTAAGTTGCAAACTAAAAGCACGCCAAACTCAACTATGTTAAGCAAAATATTGAAAGCATTGACCTATGTAATTTATTCTTCATGACACATGTGCATTATTATTTGTGATGCAGCTTAATAATTAGCTTGCAGAGACATGTGAGTGTTAGCTAGACAGCTGGCTAACATCAAGCTAGCTAAATTAGCTGTTATGATTATAAACATACCTTAAATTCCAGTGTGCCAGTGTCTCAGAACACAACAACCAACTACATAACTGCAACTCGTTTCTTCCAAAATATATCTTGTGTTGCTGACGATTATGTTTGTGATAGCAGAATTATCTGTTTTACCCCAAACAGCGATGAAGTCTGGAGGCACGCAGCTGAAGCTCATTATGACCTTCCAGAACTACGGCCAGGCTCTCTTCAAACCCATGAAGTAAGTTAGCTTCTCCAGCAGCGTTGTAAACAAGCCCTTCCTGTTGTTTGTCTGCTGTCATGCTGCCCTCTAGACGGAGCTCGGCAGGGCGCACTTTGCCGGCTCCCCTATCGTTATGAAAAAGCAATCTCTTCTGTATCTCGTGAGAGCACACTTGTTATTTCAGCATAAAACACCAACCGTGCAGCTTTCTACCTCGGCTGACATTCTATCTTCGCGTTCCCGCCTCCTACTCATTCTACCCTCAGGTCTGTCAGGCGACATCTCATCACCCTTCAGTTTTCATGTTGCTTGTCTTCCGTCTGGGACTGACTCATCTTCATTGATTTTAGGGGTTTTGATAATGTCAATATCATCTTAACATCGCTGTCAACACATGATTTCTGCTGACTACTGATGCTGCAACATTTGGAATCCATCGCTTTGTCTGGCTGTGTGCTTTTTCTTGTATTGTTGCGTTCGTAATATGTCAGCTGGTGGTCTCTGTATTCATTGTGGACACTTGTAACTATGCTAATTCAAGTACTCTTCTAGGAAAGGTAACGTTGATCCGGGCGTTGGTCAGACATGTAGCTCACAGCAGCGGATCTTCTGTATCAGACACAGGAGTGCTCAACTACTGGAAATACGCTTGGTTAGTCAGATGGTTCCGACCTCGGCCCGCACTGACAAAACCTCCGAATGTTGTCATATCTCCAGTTTTTTTAGTGTTTTTGCGTAGCGATGCTTCTTCTTCCCCCATGGATGTATCTATTCTCCGGTGTCTCACCCGCTGAATAATAGAAACGTCATCATCGTGCCCACTAACTCACTGCGAGTGGTCCGAATGACAAATGACCTTGGCTGTTATCAAATGAGCTCATTCTGATATTACACAGACTGTGTACCAGGGAGCTGGTGGGGTAAAGTTCATCCAGCCCGCGGACACAACTACAGTCTGTTAGTCATGCTCCTCATCTCCCCTCAGGTTGTAATAACTTCTCATCTGGCGCCTTTATTACTTCAAAGTTGGCTATTTTCCAAATGCTTTTCATCATCCAAAGGTATGTAAAGATTTGTTAGCATGCTAACATGCTTAACATGTTGAATAGTCAGCGTTAGCATGGTAGGGTTGTCATGATGGTGGTGTTAGCACATTAGCATTAGCACTCTGACCCACCGAGCCTAAAGCATCTAAAGTACTAGTTTGACTGTCTAGCAATCCAACGAGAAGGACAGGTTAACAGCTGCGTGTAAGGTATTATTTTATAATTAGTATTTTTTTTGGATTGGCCGTAGCCCAAAGCAGTAGCCTGTCAGGTAACATTCCTGCTTGGGTGCCCGGTACATATACTATTGTCACATCATTATTGTTCCTTAGCCAGTTCTCTATGATGATGCCACGTATGATTGCCGGGAGCTTTTAGATTAAACCGCAGAACCTCTCTTCCTGGCCTCATCTCATTCCACTTACTCCACTTATGATATGAAAAGTCCAAGCAGTGAAGCACGGCGAATCATTAGCATCTCACATAAAGAGGTGAGCAGGAGCAACACTTCTCCTTCCTGCCGAAAGCGGCCCTGCGCAGCCTGTAATACACCTTGTGGTGATAAGTCCACCCAATGGTAAAGGCTGGTCCACTGGTAGATACTGTGAAATGTTTGATTAATTCACATTTCCTTTATCCACACTGTCATATTTAGATGATAACGCATCCCAAGAGAATCGCTCTTTGCTCCTAATCCCTTCTCAATTGGTGGATTTAAATGTCACCCATTCTTTGTTATGGTGATTGTAATTTAATTGTGGGTTAATGGTGTTCTATGGAGACCGATGTTTGGCCCCTGCATGTCAGCATGGAGAACAGGGTTAAGCCTGTGGATGATAGGTAGCGAGGTTATGTGGGAGGAAAAAGCTATTCAGAGACTTTTGTAATTACTGCTTCAATCGTACCACACTAAGTCAGGCCAGACGCAACAAGCCTGAAATCATCCTGACAGGCCGGGAAGAGGAGAGATGAGAATGAAGCGAGAGGAGGGAAAGGATTGAAGAGTGTGAGAGAACAGAGAGGAAAGGCTCGAGCACCTGCCCTTTGCCTCATGAAGTCAAAAGCGCCCTCTTGTCGAAGTGTGTTTTTCATTTTATGAAGGCCTGCCCGTGTCCCTTATCAGAGGATCACTTTAAAATTTGTAATAATTTAGCTATAAGTACAATACCTTGGCTGTGGTCAGTCGGTTTATGTCACCTATGGCCGGTGAAAGGTCGTCCATGACGTGCCTGTGTTATATTAGGATCCCAATGGCGGTAAACTCACAGAAGTCCCTGAACCGGGAGAAGTGATTATAATCCAGCAAACACTTTGTCTTCTCAGTGTTTTAAATACACTGTTGTATACTTTTCTTTATTATTAACATTAATATAATACAGGACTGGATATCGGTATGAAAACGATAACACTCTCCTCCTCCTCTGTCTTTTTCTGGTAAAGAAAAAGACGGAGGAGGAGACGTGGGCCGAGTGTTTTTAATCCGTGCACAAAACAGAGTAGAAATCCACAGATTATCTCGGTAAACTCGAATTTGAACCCGGATTGAACCGTGAGTTGACATTTTTTCTGGGAAAAAACACGAAGTGACGGTGTTGGATTTAAATCTGCTGCTTGACAATTGCGGTTGTCGGAGCCGCCGCGATGGTTGATAATCCTGATCAGACCAAGGGCAGGGAGGGAAGGGGGCGGGGAGGATGGAGGGACGAGAGGATGGAGGAACAGGGGGCGGGAAGGGGGTTGGAGGTCTGTTCACTACCTCTTGCTTGAATGCACTTGATTATTACAAAATAGGGCAACCCATGCTGGCATGTGTATGCTCTTTTGGACTGCAATCAAGGTCTTGACAGATTTGCACATCCACTCTCGCCATGTACATCAGAGATCACACATGCCCACAGGCCAGAATACAGACACAAACATTCTCTTAACACCCAACATCATCCCCATGTTTGCCATTCCCAAATCTGCTGGTGTGTTTCCACATGCTGCATCAAAGAGACAGAGGCTGCGAGATCAAAGACTTCCCTGGCTGTGCTCTTCTGCTCGGCTCCTCTCAACTCTAATGCAAATGTGTGCCAGGCAATCAGGCAGGAAGGCGGGCAGGCATGCATGCGGTGTCTGGGTAACGATCGACCCTCCAACCATCCATATCAGTGGAAAACTGCTCTCTCGCTGCTCTACTCTATCTGTTTATCAGTCCCTCCTGTCTCTTTCTCTTCCTTAGTATTCTCCATCATTCGTCCTACATCTCCACTGTTCTCAGTCTCGCACATTCTTTACTGAACGGCACAGATGCAGAAATCCATCAAGAGGATTGCTGTATTGATCCTGCAGATATTCTCTCTTCTTCTTCATTTTAAAGTTCTTTTCAAAAGGACAGACAAAGATCAGAGTCCAGTCAGCCCCTCCGTGTTTTTGGTGGAAAGGTTGCTATGAGCTCCTCATGTTATGTACGTAATGTACTGTATGCAGTAAGAGAGGATCCAGCCCACGGCTGTCTGCAGGCCAGTTTTCCAGACGTAGACAACACCAGTCACTAATCAAATCAAACACAAGACCTGTTGTGCAACGTTTGTTCAGGCGTTGTTGGATCAGAGAGGCTTTAAGGGAAATTGCCAAAAACTCTCTTACCTGACGCAGCCCTGCGTTGCATAAGAAGACGTAGGCAAACATCCCAGCCGTAATGCTGTCATAGCAAGATAACCTCAATAACATTCAGGTGGATGACAGGGCTCAATTATCATCTTCGTCATCCTCCACATCCTGTTGTGCCTCTGGCCAAGACTGAAATTGAGTTGCAGTATTTCCAGAATTTCTTTCTTTCCTCCCGTGCACAAACACTTCACGCACCAACACATTTTGGGGAAAAACTCACAGAACCATCAAGGTACAGCATGCAGACTTTGAGGAGACCTCGGATGGAAATTTCTACCTCAAATAGCAAAACGCTCAGCGGCGCATCCGTAGATGAGGAACAAATAGTCCCAGAGATGTTCTTTCTTTTTTTCTTTAACTGACCCGTATCATGGTCTGGGTGAGCTCTTGATCTGATTGGCTGGTGTCCATTCATTCCTGAGGTATGGACTCCTGCTAAGAAGTTCCAGTCAGACTGTCTCACGTCACATTTGCTATTCAGCTCACTACAGCAGGCGGCGGCCAACACTGCACACTCCTGTCGTTTGCTTGCGAAAATCTGGATCGTGACACATCTGGATAGCTAGCCGGTCCTTTATATTCAGTTATATTTAGTGTTTTTCAGTCGTGCAGTAGTGAACAATATTTTCATGAACCCATTTTTGTCACTTTCTCTCCTCGGCCTTCCTGTCATTATAACTTGAGCTGATTTTAACTGGGCAGACATGATTGTAATATTTACAGTGAAATTAGTCTCAGAGCACACAAAGCCCATTAGATGATAAGCGCAGATGATCGACGAAGGAAGGCGGGGGAAGGACCGATGATTGATATAATGATGGTCTTCCGTTCCATCTTGCTTCCACTTAATTGTATCGCTTGTCAATCAGCCGACCGGCTCAGCCGCACACAAATCAATCCGAGTATTCCTATGAGAGATATCTGCTCTTTCCGCTGCCCCTCCCCACCGAGAGATCTATATCTGTGCCGACTCGGGTCCATGAGTAATTTTTGATTGACACGTCGGAGAGACAAGAGGCGGGAGCTACATAATGTCACCTTGTTTGTGTCAATAACATATTGACAGCAGCACAAATAACAGCCTGGAGGAAGTGTCTGCGTTAAATGTGAAATATTAGTGGGAAATTGGCTGCGTGTGAGAGTCAATGGATCATCGAGCTGCATCGGCTGTGGGAGGGGAAAGAATAAGCTTTGTCTGAAGGCCGGGAGGGCATGTCTGAACAGAAACGCTCTCTCAAAGCTGCCCAGTTGTGTCCTTGAGTGCATCAAAGACTGGACAGCAAGAAAACAGGACCATTCATGACTTGCTCCTGATTGTAATAAAGGGATGACACACTCTCTTCTTTGCTCTCCCTCTTCGCTTTTTCTTGCGTCATACTTCACATACATGTTTTGTCAGTTTGTTTGCCAGTGTGCACGCACCGTGTGATCTTCTATTCACAAGGTCCTTTTGTGCCTGTGCTTTGACTTTGAGTGAGGGAAACACAGGGATGATCTGCCTCAGGACAAGTCATTCAGGGCGGAGATGATGAGAGCTCTGTTTGGAAATGAAGGAAAATTCACAGCAGCAGAGTGGCAAAGGCGAAGCTGCGCAGGGGAGGAGGGAGTTAACCATCAAACTGCTGGCCTGCAGATACATAAATGTTGCAACACATCCTTCAACACGCAGCTGCTTTTGAACCATAACCTCACACATTTAACACAAGCACAATTGGACATAATTGGAAAGCTTGTAGCATACAATAGGTGTCTTGCTTTTAATTCAAAGGTTATATCTTGTACAAGCAGATTTTACACATCCACAGATCCCAATCTTCTCCCTATTCACAAATAGATACGGTATTCAAGTACCGGCATTGCAAACATTTACAGCCACATCCTCTGACTGCAGTTATTCCCTCCGTGTCATTCAGACCGCCTCATTCAGAAGCTTTGGCTCCTCTTCCTGCTTCCTCTGCATGCCACCTCGCAACCTCGCAGCTCCTCCTGCACATGCTGTGTCTGACTTAACGTCACTTTTGTCCTCATTGCTGCCGTCTCTGTTTTGAACCCGACTCGAACTGAAAACGGCATTAAGTTTCTCTTTTGACGAAAGTGGTTCTGACTGAACTTTGTGTCTCTGCCACTGTAAACTTTGCCCGTTGATTCGATTCAGGCTTCTCATATTGAGAAAGAGTCCCGCTGGACTTTAAGTGAAACCCACTGCGCACTCGCTCCACATCTTCGGCAGAACACGCTGGGATCATTATTAATAGCAGAATATTATAATAGTTTGCAAACACACTCGCTGTCCTCAGGAAATGTCTCGGCTCTAAAGGCGTCTCTGTTGGTAGTAAAAAACAGTTGAATAATTAATGTAAAATTACAACCGCTGTAAAAACGTGTGATTTAGCAGCACTCAAGGCTCTGCTCTCTGCTCTCTGCTCTCTGCGCAGTGTTTTGACTGTTTCCCCTTTTGTTATAAGTGTTTCACCAGGCTATTATTATGTGCTGTGGTATTGGTGCAGAAACAGAGTTTAACATGTTTATAGCGATATGGTCGGCGGAAAAGCAAAAACGTGTGCGCAGGCCAGAGAGAAGTTAAGTGCTCGTTTTAAACGCATGCAGCCGGCACACGCATAAAGAAACAAACGCGTCCCGTAGATGAAATTTGCAATAGCTGAACATCTCACAGTGCAGCGGAGTGATACATACAACCAAATTGCGCCCTCAGGCTTAGTTATCTGACCCCATTACTGTCTTCCCTGCAGAGACTGTGACACACAGCAGACCACCAAGTTCATACATGTGTCTCTTTATGCGCTCGCTTTTCTAAGCACACGCAGAGAGAAGAGAGACTGTTTAACAAATATACCAATGGAAGATAAGGGCTCATATGGGATGATATACATGTCTTCATTGTTAAATGATGCTAAAATGACATTACATTGGTTCAGATTAGTCTTTATACACTAGATACATGAAAGGAAATTGTGATGCGAAGATCCAAATAAGAAGTTCTCACTCATGTCGTGTCCAATTTAAAACCTCACATATTCTTTGTTCTATTTTGGGCTTCTTACATGCTTGATTGTCCTGGGTGAGCGGTCGAGATGTCTAGTAGTGATGGGAACATACACAATTATAGACAAGCGCTCAAGAGGCTCTCAGAGTGCTCCACGTATAAGATGGGTGTTGTCGGGCAACGAGGCTGCAGAGCTGCTTTGCCGGTTCTATTGTCTGTGTGTTCAGTGTTTTGATGTGTGACCTCAATGTAAACACCAGCGCCCGAAATGAGAACATCAATTCAAGCCCTTGTTTGAACAGTCGGGCGTAAATTTTGCATTTGAAATTTCACAAGTTCATCTTTCATCTTACTGAATTTTGTTCGTGTGTAAAGACAAATTACACTCGTGTGTGTATTTAATGACTCAGGTTAGACAAAGATGCCTTTAGCTAAAATACTACGTCTTGCTGAAAGTCAATGCTACGTAAAGACAACAAGAAGAACTCTTATTTCTGTGACTTCTCCGTCACTCTACTGGCTTACAGGACATAAAAAAAACTCCCAGCTTACTGTATTAAGTGAATTATAACATCTGATTTAAACATGGTTCAGCCATGTTTACCAAAAAAGATGCACCAGTCAAATATCTGTAATTAAAATAAAAAGATTAAACTGGCTCCCTCTGCTAATAATGTCTTTATATGTTCAGTCGTGGTAATAATCGGTGCAGACCTATGGCACACACGACCATAGAAAAACATGCTATGAGCACTCAATAACAGAAGCTTATGCAACTAATCTATGGTCTGGTGGGGACGGGGGGGAAGCTGCACATGAACAAGTTGCCCGCTGTAATAATCTGTTAATGTACTGTTGGCATCCTGCCATCTACAGTATTCAGCCGTCATGATTTATGGAGAAGATATTAGTAAGCCAGAGATGTTTTCCCTGCTAATGTATTCTAACACACACTGCCAGCTCTAATCAGTGTTGTTGATTAGCATAATCATTAAGTTTGACATGTCTGTTAGACGCTATCCTGCACTACTTTTTTCTGTACGTCTCACATTTTTTCCTGCAGCTCTCCGTCCCTCCCTCCTCAGATTGGACCGCGGCCGCTGCAATTGAGTTCTCAGTGTGTGAAAGTGTGTGTGAGGTTTGCACTCGTGCCGCCACCTCTGATGACTTTGGACATGCAGCGTTCCAAATGGTCACAGTATTCATACTGTCGTTGCCTAGGAGACATATTTCCCTGTCTTTGTGTGTTGATCTGTGTGTGTGTGTGTGCTCGCAAACCATGTGTGTGCCCGATCTGATCCTGCAGTGATACTATTGCAGCTAATTCCACACACACCCCCCTCACTCAGACCTTCCAGGAGCAGGAATGTCTTGACGATACTATCAGTCCACTGCCCCCTTCAGGTTAATGTTATCAGCTCTAATTTTGTGCTGAAGGAACGATAACTCAGTGTTGCAGCCAGCAGAAATGACAAGACAGCATCCAATCTGCATATCAAAGCATCGGCTAAATTCTTCTTCCATCTCTGTGTGTGTGTGTGTGGATGCGCCAGAGCAACACACACACACACACACATGCATCGTTACAATGCGTGCTGCGCTATCAATTCTCCGTCGTGTCAGAGGCAAACATCTCAGTTCATCCCACACAGACTCATCGTTTCTAGAAATACTAAAAAAGAAGCTTAATTACGTGCCTGTAAACATTTCAAATACCTGATCCTCTTGTTTCTGTGGGACCGAGAGCTTTGATACCATCTGTCATGTTGTCTGTTTGCTTTGAAGGAGCCGTCACTCAAAGACAGGCTTTGCTTTCTGTCTGGACGCGGTGCACCTCAACACATGATGTGACAATCGCAGCAGACGTTAATTCATCGGGCCCGGCCCGCTGCGGTGCCGACCGCAATGACGACCAGACACTGAGAGAGAAGGCGGACACGGTGGCCCTTTCCAAAACGACCTGCCTCCTACACACCTCTGCTGTTTCTCTGTGATCTTGTTGCGGGTATCGCAACCGTTGTTGTTTCTCCTGGAGAGAGTGAAGTTCTTCACAAAGCTTTGTGGTTTGTATTTATACCCTCCTACCTGAACGAAGGGCGCTTCATTCAGCTGTGAGAGAACGGGGAGGGTGGGGTGAAGGTCTGCTGGTTCATGACTGGAAGTGAGACGTTTGTGTCTCCCTGATTCCGGTGAGCTGAGCAGGACTGTGTCACGTGTGTCCTGAATGGGCCTGAATCACATACTGGGGTGGAAACGCCCAGACGGCTAACAGAATATCCATGTGGCTAAAAAAAGAACCTCCAGGTTTGTGATTTATTGACGTGTTCAACGGTGTTTTCACGCCTGAAGCTATTTCAGGAGGCCGTGCATTTTTGTATTGCGGTACTTTTAGACTCACCCGGCCTGATTGAAACCAAAGCAGCTCGCATGAACAGCGATACTGATTCACAACTGGCCGGTTTACTGGACAGAGTTTTAGAAACCTGTCATTTTAGGAGGTTAGATATTTTGGCGGCGGGGTAAATCGAAATAGATCCAACCCCGGTTCTTTTAACTCAAGCCAAGAATGATGGACTCATTTACTTTCTGTGGTGTTTGTACCCGCAGCAGCGAGCATGTGAGGGAAATAACCGAGCCGAGCGTCCGTCCTGTCTGCAGCTTGTTTTGCAGCCATGTTAACATCCTTTTACGAAGATGGCACAAAGGCACCTGGAAGAGCCTTTTCCAACCGTCCTGCTTTGGGTGTAATAAACTTGTAAATGCTCCCAGACTTCGGAGGAACTGAGGTCTTGAGTGCCGCCAGTTTGTGAACAAGCGGTAGAGAAAGTGCGGTTTAAGAGCAACGCTGCGAACGGGGCGAACATGTGTTGAAAAGGTGAACCTAAAGCTTGCTGCCCTTAGTTTTTTTAGATCCGACAGCGGCGGCGACGGCCTGAAGAAACAGCTGCGGTTCATATAAAACCCACAGTGTCTGTTATCCTGCCACAGGGCGAGACAGCTCTAGTTTTACAGAAGTATGCAGAGTTTTATAGTGTTGTGCAGCTTCAGTCTGGTGTGCAGAGCTTAAGGTTTATCCTGTGATCTTCCTGCGTGCTATCCGTCTTCACCCTCTCTCCTTCTCGCACTGTCCCCCCAGCAGAAACGGATCCCTTTTATAAGCTGTAGTTAGTGTCAGGGAAAACACCTTAGGGGGATCATTAGACTGTGATGAAGCAGAACGTAAAATACCGTGTTCGCCCATCGCTCTCCAACATTCCTGTTTGTCAGATTTAATTATAGCACCACAAGGTCTTTGGGCATCATGTTTTTTTTCATCCTTTCTTCAGCTTCTCCCTTTCAGCAGATGGACACTTGGTCTAATTAAGCTCCCCCCCTCCCCCGGGGAGTCACCTTCTTAGGAAAGACGTTCAGGAACGCGGCTTTACGAGGGCGTGTTGCGATGCGTAATTAGCAAACACTGGAGCGGTGACTGAGGTTACGGTGGGAAAGAGGTTGCGTGTCGGCGCCGCGGCTATGCTATAGACGCGGATTACACAACATCTGTTCCACACTGCTGCATTCTCTATGAGCTTGATTAAAGTAGAAAAGCTCTGCTCTTACAACTCAATATCTGCATATTCCCATAAGCTTCACTCCTGGCATAGCGTTCCGAGAAAAAAGGAGGAGGTCACATAGTCAAAACAAAGTGATGCAACCGACCTCAGATGGGGAGATTTAAAAAGCTACCCATAATGCCCAAGTCTGAACATGAATCGTTGCCTTGCACCTCACGTGGCGCCGATGGAAAAAGTTGCACTGAACTCCCGGAGTCTGATTTGACGGAGTTGTTCTTGTTTGAACTACTAGTATTTATATCTCATTTATTGCAAGTTATCAATGCTTATTGGGACAAAAAGCAAATGTAATTTTTGCAACACAAGCAGCAAGTAATTGGGGGGCTGCAAATTAGCTTCAGCTAGTGGCCATATAAAGATTTCATCTGTTGGACTGCTCATCGGAATGGATTCACGTGCATCTGTTGTTTCTGCACCCAAACCTGCAGGGAGGTTTTTCTCGGCAGCACAAAGTGTCTTGATAACTGGAGGTAACGAGCAACAAGAGTTAAAGACGTGCAAAAGCAGAAGAGCTGGAGAGAAGAGAAGTGAGAGTGAACCAAAACAATGTGCTGAAAGACGGTAAAACAGCCTTTGGAGTTAAAGGGAGCTTCAGCGTCAGGTGATGTCAGTCTGTGAGCTCATCAACTTTAATCTGAACCAGTTTATTGTCATTTCCTCATCACTTATAATATAATATTAGTATATTAATGTTTTTATAACATTTCATTTCATGTGTTTGCACATAAAAATGACACAAGTTGAAAGATGTGTGTATTGGCCCTGTACCATCCCAGATTATTAATGTCAGTGGGGTGCGGATAAAGAAAGGATAAAGAAAGGACCATATGGTCAGGCTCGGCGAAGGATTATGATTTGTTGTTATTTGCAAAAAAAAGAGACAGGCAAAGTGACATCAGCATTGTTGTGCCCGACGAGGAGAAAGCAGCTTGGCAGAGCGGCCTCCTGGTTTAGAGGGCTGCAAGAATGCGCTGCCTCTTCCAACTGTGATGCTGTGCTGTGTACCCAGTTAACTCGGTACGGGTGGAGATGGAGGGAGGTGGAGATGGAGGGAGGCGGAGGTGGAGGGAGGCGGAGGTGGAGGGAGGCGGAGCCGCGTTTATGGTGTGTTTGTCCAGCACTTGTTCAAATATGAGCTTTGGAGCCTCAACTTTGACTGTTTACGTCATCGGGTAAAATCACAGCGGCCCAACAGGTCCGTGCGTTCACCTCTGATTCCACATGTTGATGAACCACAGATGTTATCGGGGCATTAATTAGTGATTATCAGTTATCACCGGGAGCATCGAGGTTGCACGGCCCTACTGTACCTCCTGTTTAGAGCAAAGCAGGTGCATGAACAGCTCAACAACTCAAGCCGGTATGTTCCTACTGCAAAACAATCCCTCTGTTTATAGAACCAAGTGGGTTCACTTCTTAATTTAATAGTCGGTCTGAAAACTTCCACCTCTGTCACACCGTGTCAGGAAACAATAAAAGCTTTGTCGAGCTCTCGGAAAAAGCCATTATCTTAAACATGCAAATTTACACAGATCGTTTTTTTTTTATTAACCATGTATTTATTCCCTAAACGCCTGCATCTGTCACGGGGCGTGCGACATTAGGAGCTGCCTATAGCTGTAATTCAAGACAGTTTTCCTCAAGGCTGAAGGCAGACTGGCATGTTAGATGAGGATTTAGCGCTTGGTTCTCTCGTAGGAAAAATCTGTGACACAAGCAACTAAGTGGGAGTTTTTGTCTCGATGGCCAACTGGCTGCCACACTCGTCCCCATCTTTACTCACAGTTGCTCAGCGAATGTAGTACACGGAAGTAAACGGCAGTGGTGGGATTAACTCGTGAACATAAAAAACATGAGGATCTGGATTTTGCACATCCATCCTGCCAGCCTGTAATATTTGTGGTCCGGCCACATGTTTCCTATCTTAACCGTCTGCTGTCAGCTCGTATTATCAGCTGCTTCTATCTATCTTCTACATCTCATCCTCATTCTTCTATTTCTTCCTCATGCCCGTGTTTGTTTCTTCCCTCTTCGTCACCGTCCCTTTTCACTGCCTGTCACTCCGCTCCACCATCACTCATTTCTCCCTGCAGCCACACCTCTCAGTCTCTGCCTCTCGGGAGGATTGAAAGAGAGAGCGCCGCTGTCGCCTTCACCTCCGTCCTCTCGGTTTCTCCTGATAGATGAGAGATTCAGCCAGAAGAAAACATCCTCTCTGTCCCCTTTCTGGCTTTTCCAGTGAGTCGCTTCCCTCCACTTACAGCCCTCACATGCCCCCGGAAATCTGAATTCGGTCATTAAACGTTCCTCCTCTTGCAGGACGTGTTTTCCTGTGCTCATAAAACCTCCCAGACGGCCTTTATAAATGCTTAACAAGGTCAGCGTTGTGTTGTACCTTCCCTTCTCCACTTGTATTTGAGAGGTCACGCAATAAGACGAGGTTGCTTCCTGTGACGGCGGAGGACTGAGATACACCCTTGTTTGTTTATTTTCCTTACGTAACGGCACAACTGACTCACGGTTATTGGAAGAATTGATCAAAAGTGTGTATTTACTCTATTCTAGTCTGAATCCTTTGGCAACGTTCCTCCTATGATTTGTATTCAGCGTGTATTCCTGCCTCTCTCATCTCCCTCAGCTTTCTCTTGAATACATTTGCAGTTGCACTACATGCCTCCAGTTTGCCTTCCCGCCCTCCCTCCGCTCCCTGTGTGTGTTTATGGAGTATTTATAGGCGCTGAGCCCTATTTTCTATCTGCTTATCAACGGCCACCATGTACCCCACCCACCAATTTACCCAACACAGACCTGGCCCAGCTCACCAGACCTCGATGACCATCCTCCCCTCTATCATTCCTTCCTTTTATCAAGTGTTGCCAAAGTCTTGTGAATTGCTGGTTCATGTTTAGTTTTTATTCACTTTATTTCAGTCTCTCTCTCTCGTCAGTTGACGCTCTCCCCTCGCCGCTCTCTGTCGGACATAGCCACCTTCTCTAGCCATGAGGTGTGAACTGTGCTCCACGGAGCCTTAGGTGTCATAAATCAGATAATAGTGCAATCACGTACGTGGGCGCGGTGTTAAAACACACCAGTGCATATTTCTACACCATCCCTGCTTTTGCAATAACATGTGAGTCAAAAACGGGTGGCGCACAGGTTGGATCCTGTCGCCGTGGCATGCCACCACCTTCTTAGCAAAGAGTGTAATTAGACTAATTGTTTTTGCAATAAATTTCCAACCCAGACATGAAAGCGTCTGACGGGGGTTAACGTTGTTAATTGCTCACATTGTTTGCGGCCTCAGACGGGCGCAGCGGTGGAGGGTGGCGGTGTAACGTTACGTCGGGATTGATTAAAGTAAAAACTCACAAGATGAGACAAATAATATGGTGGAGAGCAGCCACAAGTTGAAAAACAACGCACTTAGCTGTGCACTGTGCCGTCTGAGTCAGAGAGAGAGAGGGACGACGCGGGAGGCAGACGGGGCGAAGCTGCAGAATGAGCCACTTCAACTGGATTTAATGGGACGTCGCTAACGGATGTATGAATGGTTTATCTTCTCATGTCTAATTCAGCTCCACTCTGTCCTCATTGTCAGGCTCTGTGAATGAGGCGAGGCACTACAGGTGAATAGGGGGGGAGAAAAAAAGCCCTTTCATCTCATCCTAATGACATTTTCCAAGAACATATTATGCTTTTCCGCAAACAGGTTAGGAATTAAAAGTCGTTACAAACACGTGAATGTGTTTTTTTTTGAAGAACAGTGTTGCTTCGTTTCTATAATAAAACAAGGGTTGAACAATACGAGCGTTTGTAAAAACTCCCGATGACAATGTGTAATGAAGCGGCTGGTTTTCGACTGAACGCATTAAAGGGATAGTTCGCGATATTAGGACCCGAACGTGCTCTGTGCAAGCACGCAAACGTCTGGCACAGGTGGAACAAACGATGCATCTAATGCACCATGAGAGCAGAGTTTCAGTCTTTATAACTCACGGTAGGACAGAAAATGTATCTCAAGTTGAATTTTATACATGCAAATTCTTTTTTTAAACTGCTTGCGCCGTTCACAAATCAACTATGTATGACCGAAACTTGTCGGGAGAAGTTTTGACTATGCAACGTCCATGTAGAGCAGCATGGACCTTCCTGAATTAGAAGTAGACTTCAGTTTAATGGGATTAAGGTATCGCCCTTTTGACACTGTAGCCCTTTTAAGAAATCACAGCTTTTACCATCGCCAGCATCTTTATTCTTTCTCTTCTTCTTTCTTTCAAGTCCAAAGCCACAGGAAATGAGGAGAATCCATTAGCTGTGTCCGCCCCCCCCCCCACTCTGTCCTCCAGTCCAGCAGAAGCACAGCCCTGCCCTGTGGGCCTGCATGACAAGGGCAGAGGAAATGGCCGGGCATTAATGTCAGCTTTGATTACCCTCCTGTCACCAATGTAGCCAACATGAAAGACAAGAAGAGGAGAGGGAAGACTTCAGCCTCAATCAGAAGCAATCTGATGGCATCTACATGGACCCAGGCCGTACTTACGGTGCCATTTGGAGCAAGCATGAAGGATCCGGGGGGCATCAGAACGATATTCAATCACCTCGTACATCCAATCACACACCTCACAGTTCACATTATAATGGAGGAATCGAAATAGATATTTTTTGTGCAGTCTGGTGGCAGCAAGGTGACGGGTTGTGGATTGGATTGCAAGTGTGAATAGTTAAGACAAGACTCTGAATAACCATATTTACAGCTTTGGACAGCAGAGGTGGAGGCGTAATCACGGTGTTGAGAGGACGTCTGTTTTTATGAGTCTGTGTTCGGCTCCGACAGAGTTTCCATGGTGCACCTGCCCAAATATGCATCTTTGTTATTCTTGGAAGTGAAAGTGACCATCATGGAAATAAAATATTGAATTTGTATTTCAGCAGAGAAGCTGGTACATTTAATCCAAATTGAATCTGAAGATGTTCTGCACCCAGAATCTAGCTGGCAGCCGTGTAGCAGAATTTAATCTCACTACATTATAAAGTCAAATGGCTTCACCTCACGCAGCCCCATTATATAACATGTATAAAATCACATTTGGAAAAATTGCCTTGGATCTTATTTTTGTGTGAAGTAAAATAATGGCTGTAATGGAGAGGAACATGCTGTTCCCCCGACTGAGAGGCTGTAATTTGGCTTTTTCGCCCAAATTATTGATGGCGGCGGGAAATCTCAGCACTCCAGACTGAAACCCATCGAACGAGCAGAATACGAGACTGCCCTCTCAATAGCAGCAAGCAAACCCCTGAGGGAGGAGAGTGAAGGTAAAGATGCTATGCTGTGAGGTTCGACATCATTTCCATCGCTGGCAGTCATTTATTGAGGAGGAGAGTTTTACACTTAACTAATATAATTGCCACTTAAATGAGTTATTTCATCTGTAAATGGAGTTTCATTGCATAGATGAAGTTAATTACCTGCGACAGGACCGGTGTGCATGTAAAACTATTGACCCACGTTGTGTCGCCCTCTTAACATCATGACCTTGTGTGTGTTTGGAATTCTACTTTTCCACCTGCTCGTTCGGCATCAAACTCCACTGGAGGTGCTGTTCACATCCCTCTCTGTCTCGCCTCACAGATGTGGGTGTGAATCCTCCGGGTGCTCTGACTGTGTGTTCATCCAGTGTCAGCCGCGGCCCTTTTGACTTGAGCCACCTTGCACAATGGCTACAACACATGTCCATGAGACCGCCGCCGCCGCCGCCGCCGCCGCCTCCTCTGGAAAATGATCCGCTCTCAACCCGCCATTCTTTTCTTCTTTCAGTTCCTCCTCATAATTCTATTAGTGCGTTCTATTCAGGAGTGGCCTGATAAGTCCGCGGCACAATGAGCAGCAGCGCTTTGCAAAGGTTCTTCTGGGGTTTGGATGGCGTTGGCAGCTTTAGCCTGTAGCAGCTACCGCCGCCGGTTAGTAAGCTCCAGTCTATCAGCTCCGAGAGCCTCTTGATGAGCTTAGGAAAGGTCCACATCTTCACAGGGGTTTTTGCACTCTGTTTTTGACACCACGAATGGCATGATAGAGCGTATTGTAAGTGTGTGTGTGTGTGTGTGTGTGTGGCTGCTAAACATAGAGAAGCAAACACCACTGACATATATGCAAATGCACCGGCTCACCCATACATTCGCCCGTATGCACAAACTGTGACACACTTAATCACACCGACTCGCCTCTGCTGCCTCAGGGAATATGTGTTAGTGCTTGTGCATGCGTTTTTTTTTGTGTGTGTGTGTGTGTGCGTCTCTTCCCTCGTGGGCAGATTAATATTGCTCGTGCCCATCTGCAGGGTGTGTTTGCGCCATTAAGTAGTGTCACACAGAGAGCCATAATCTGAATCTGTCTTTGGCACGGAGCTATTGGGACTTGGTCATCATGATTGAAATCATCTCATCAACCTGTGTGTCTGAGCGTCTGTGGGACAGTGTTGATGTCAGGTGTGCTTGTTGCTTGTACAATCAGGAGGACCTTGAAAAGCACAAGTGCGTCTTTATAATTAACATTTATTCTAAGAGCTCTGTTCCCTCACGAGTGTTGTTGCTACGCCGTCTCTCGGGTTTTCTTCCTCTCGCGTCCCGTAATCATCCCTCCCCTCCTCTCGTCTCCCTCCCGCGTTGTGGTCATCAGGATGTGAGCACAGAAAACGCCAGGCCTCCTTTCTAATACCTTCTCTGGAATCCGCTGCACGCCCTGAGAGCGGAGGGGTGGATGAGAGAGCGAGGGGAGGAAGGAGGGAAGAGGGTGGGCATGAATAATGAAAAGCGCCAGAACTCACGCTGTCCCATCAGGCTCGGCGACACCCCAGCATCCGCCTGTGCCATTTTGGATACAGAAAGATGAAGGCTGTGTGTGCCGAGGCAGAGGGAGATAAGCGGGAGAAGAATGGCCAGAGAAGTGAGCAAATGGATGCGTGCGACGTGCTTTGAGAGCTAAGGGCAGAGGGCTGAGGAGAGCCGCTGATAATTACCAGTAATTGTTGTTCAGAGAGGAAAGAAGGCCGGTCGGTCCGGATGTCAGAGTGTCTCCGTTTCACCGCTGCTGCTAGTTTAACCCACTTTCTATTATATTCCGTGTCACCGAGTGCAACATAAAACGTCTCTTAGGTCATTTTATCAACGCTGCAAGCTGACTGATTAATCTGCTTGTTTGTGTTGTTACTTCAATTAGTCAATTTAAATAAATCAATGCTGTCAGACTGATTTACGAGAGCTCTCCGAGAGCAAAGGGTGACGTCTCTGAATGTCAGAACACCCCAAATGTTCAGTTTATCATCATAATATGTAAGAAACAGTTCTTAATAAAGATGCTGCAAACAGCTCAATATCACCAATGATGTCATCACTCCAGTTTTAGTCACAAACAAACGGGGATGTTTGGGAGTGGCTCCGTCTTTGGAACTAAGAAAAACACAGTTTAAAATGTGTTTTTTTTGTAGCCTTAGAAGCATCACGCACACTAAACCCTGATGTTACTCCGACCGCCGCCACAACACACAAACTGTTAGCGCAGAGCGTGGCTTTATATCCCGGGTGGAGTTAGCTAGTTAACATTTGATGGGGCACGTTTATGTATAGACCCTTAACTTCATGATAAGTCGGTTAAAAGTGTTCAATATTTAACAGGAGAAAAAAGGAGAATTGGATACTACAAATACTCAAAATGATTCGTTGGCACGTATTTGGCTTATTACAAGACATAAAATTAACACAGGGACGAGGTGCTAAATGCAAAAGCGTTTTTCTACCTCAGTGGTACTCAAAGCGCTTTACAATGTATTGCATCATTCACCCGTTCACACACACACGTTCATGCATTTGCATTGCAGGTTGGAAATGATGCTACCTGACCACCGAAGTCCTCACACATGTGCATTGTGAATGCAGAGCTGTAAAGGCAGCCTCCCCACTGCAGTTCACTGCCCCGGGCTGCAGACATTAAGTGGAAGAAAGAGCGGCCATGACAGAGCTGTAAACCAGTAGCTCTGTTTACTTACTTAGAAGCCGGGGTCATAAGCTTTTGTTGCTGCACTGGGGAGAGAAATGCTCGGTCTATATGAGGTGTGTGAGCTTACAGATGATGGATGGAGGAAGCTGAGGGAGGAGCAGCGAAGCTCAGCACCTCAGTTCCATTCATTATCTTAAGAATGACATTATGTTTGCACAATTGTTTGCAACCACATGCTGTAAAGAAAGGTTGTGCTTGTTTTGTTGTTCTTCACCAGATGAGGGTCCATCAGGAAGAATAAGGACCCTGTAAGCAGCTTTACATGTTGGTCATCCTGACAGTTGTTCGATCCCTGAAAAGCATTGACCTTTAACCCCACGGCACCGACCTGCATCTCATTACAGCAGACAATAGCAGTCGTTTTCTCCGCCCTACCTGCCGCGCTGCACATGGATGAGCCGCTCACTTCCAATTACACTGAGGTGATTGCAGCGCCGCCAGGAGAGCCTGCAAAGGCTGTTCAACGGCGCACGACCACGCACACACACTAAAGTCTGGAGTGGCCGGCTATTGTTGACGCAAGGGGAATTCAGAGGGGCTGCATCAATCTTGTCATCAAAAATCAACATGCTTGTTTGTCTGTGTCTGCGAACGCATCGCCGTGGCCGCGCGTGTGCGGCTGCGTCGCCGTGTGTGTATGTGTGTTTAGGAATGAGATTCACCTTTTGGTCTGAGCGAGGTTTTAGTGGACTGTGGGTCGATAGATCAATGTTGAGTGGAAGGCACACACTCAGCAGAGCCAGAATAGCTCTGGAAAGGCCACAGCAATCAGTCTTAGCCAAGCCTGTCCCCTAATCATCCGGCAGAGATTGTCATTCTGAAGGGAGGCTATTTTTACAAACTGCCACTTGTAGGACCTCCGATGGAGTCAAATATGCAGCAATTACAGATACGGATAATTGAATGTCAATTTTGAACCATTATTGTATATTACAGCAGCAGGTCAGGAGTTCTACCAGTTTTCAGAGGCAGATATAATATCACTGCTTGACTTAAACCTAAAAGGGCAGAGCCAAACCCACAGATTGCTAGCTGGCAAGCTCGGATAGAAAATAAATAAGCTTGATCAGAAAAGGCCCGGCATTCATAAACATAGTGGGGCTTCATAATAACACCGTAGCTCCCTTCTCTCCACCATCGAGGTTTAACGCAACCGATCAAATTGTTTCCATCTCAGGGAAACGCGTGTTAAGCCAGCGGCATTACGGAAAAAAAAAAAGAAAAATCCCCCTTCCTTCCTT
>CAAKHC010013818.1:0-14833 GCA_901007825.1 Macroramphosus scolopax | reverse complement strand
GATCATGCAGTGAACTTCCATTTCTATGCTGATGATACCCAGCTATATCTTTCTGTAGCTCCAGACGACCCCGTGGTCTCGACCCGCTGTTGACCTGTCTGTCCGGTATACAAGGCTGGATGAGCGAGAACTTTCTTAAGCTAAATGAGGATAAAACAGAAGTTCTCATAATTGGTTGTAGTGAGCAGAGAGAATCAATAACAGGTAGACTTGGTAACCTGACTATAGACAGTAACGCTACAGTAAAGAACCTGGGGGTTATTATTGACTCTGAATTAAATTTTACTACACACATTAATCATGTTACCAAGTTGCCTTCTTTCATCTTAGAAATATTGCTGAATTAGAGCCTATCTGTCGTTGGACGATGCAGAAACGTTGATCCACGCTTTTGTTTTCTCTCGGCTTGATTACTGCGATGCTCTTTACTCTGGCCTGCCAAAGAAAACAACTGACAGACTGCAACTTGTTCAGAATGCAGCAGCCAGAACTTTAACTAAAACTAAGAAGAGAGAACATATTACTCCAGTTCCAGCTTCACTACACCGGCTCCCAGTTGTTTTTAGGGTTGGTTTTAAAATTCTCTTAGTTTATAAATGTCTAAATGGTCTGGCACCTTCCTACCTACACGACTGCCTGCTTAGAGATGTTCCAAACCCCTCAGGTCTTCAAGTGCTGACCTGTCGAGGTGCCTTCACTGACGTATAAAAAACACGGTGAAGCAGCATTCTGCTGCTACGGACCGAGAACATGGAATAAACTCCCATTACACCTGAGACAGGCAGCCTGTCGAGAGCTTTAAAGAACAGATCAAGACCCACTTTTTCACTCTTGCTTTTAGCTGATTTTATTTCTTGGTTGTTTTTAAATCTGTGTGCTGTTGTCCATGTCCTCAGTGTGTTGTTGTCCATGTCCTCAGTCCTCAGTGTGTTGTTGTCCATGTCCTCAGTGTGTTGTTGTCCATGTCCTCAGTGTGTTGTTGTCCATGTCCTCAGTGTGTTGTTGTCCATGTCCTCAGTGTGTTGTTGTCCATGTCCTCAGTGTGTTGTTGTCCATGTCCTCAGTCCTCAGTGTGTTGTTGTCCATGTCCTCAGTGTGTTGTTGTCCATGTCCTCAGTGTGTTGTTGTCCATGTCCTCAGTGTGTTGTTGTCCATGTCCTCAGTGTGTTGCCCTGTGCTGTTGTTTCAATGTTGTTTTATGCTTGTTTTTCTTTTCTGAAATTGTATTCTCGCTCTGTGAAGCACTTTGAGCTGCATGTCATGTCATGAAAGGTGCTATACAAATAAAGTTTTACTTACTTAAACACGAGTTTATTAATGTTTCAGAAACATCTGGAGAAGAAGAGGGCGAAGAAGAAGACTGCGTGAACACCTCATCCCACACGGAACCTGCTTTGTTGTTGGAGCAGCTGATCAATAACTGATCAGATGTTTGACGTCTCCACTGACGTGAAGCTTCCAAGACTGTTTTTTTTGTAGAATAAAGTCTGTTCACATCAAAATGCCCCACCCACTTTTAAACTGATCACAGACTTTGATCCAATCGACCAATGAGAAGCCTCACTGAGCTTCTCAGTTGTATTGAGGCGTGAGATGAGGGTGTTAATAAAGTATTAATGATCACTTTTAAATCAAATGTTTCCACTTTGTC
This sequence comes from Macroramphosus scolopax, assembly GCA_901007825.1. Classification (NCBI taxonomy): domain Eukaryota; kingdom Metazoa; phylum Chordata; class Actinopteri; order Syngnathiformes; family Centriscidae; genus Macroramphosus; species Macroramphosus scolopax. Next base: position 13,182 of record CAAKHC010013818.1, on the reverse strand, counting down.
AGTCGGCTGGTTCAGCAGCTGATATTTACAAATCAGCTGATCATTCAATCGATTCAGCGTAACGATCAGTTTTTGTTTTTGACAGCAGAAGAACTACGAGGTCATTTAAAGACTTGTCTGTCCCACATTTTCAACCTGATATTAAACCGTTTGTGGTTACGCTGATGACATCACTGACCCGCATGGAGTTGAGTTGTTAAAGTAGTAGTTCACCACGGTGTTAGCGTAGCTTAACAGAGACTGGAAAATACATCCACTGATAAACAATCTGCAGCCTGTTGTCGATGTTCAATGCCGGCGGAAGGATATGCAGCCAAGAAATAGATCCAGCATGTCACTACATAGCCAATTTTCTCAGCAGCCAAGTGATTGTCTTCGGTATAACGCCTGCAGAACTTCCTTCCCATGAGCCTCTAATGCTAGTAGCAATCATTAGCATGTCCACACAGTTAACAGACCTGTTAGTTCTTGTGTAATTCCTAAAATGTTTTAACTATTTCTTTCAAATCTAGATTCTTACGTTGGATTATTGGTGTCTTGCAAAAGAAATAAATTCTTCATATTTTCATTTTCATGCAAGGTTTTCTTTATTTAGTAAGTGAACTCTGAAACTTTATTGAAATTGTGTTTTTTACAGTTTAATTCTGAGAACAAAGGTGACGAGACGTTTAAGCTTCACCTCGATGTTGAATGCTTTTAGATGACAAATCAAAACGTAATGGATCCTTCAGCTCTCCTTCCCCGTCGTCTCCTGAAATACAAGAGACAGAGGCTGTAAACACAAGTATCCCCACACTCCTTAAACACATCACCAACATGCTCTACTAAAACCTCTTGTCAGTTTCTCCTCAGAGCAGCTGTGAAGTGGAGCGACCACGGCGACGGTCACCAGACAAGTCGGGGAAAAGTCACCTGAGCTGCTTTAAACAGTTTGTGTTGGAATGTATTTTACTACTTTGATTACAACTTCACTGACGCCATGTTTTTATAATTCTGTCAAAGGACACGTCTGAGTTCTCTGCAGGTGTAGCGGTAGTAGCAGCAGTACTATAAGTAGAAGTGGTAGTACTATAGGTAGCAGCAGTAGTAGCTGTGGTAGCAGTAGTAGTTCTGGTAGCAGTAGCTGTGGTAGCAGCAGTAGTTATGGTAGCAGTAGTAGTTATGGTAGCAGTAGCTGTGGTAGCTGTGGTAGTAGTTGTGGTAGCAGTAGTAGTTATGGTAGCAGTAGCTGTGGTAGCAGCAGTAGTTATGGTAGCAGTAGCTGTGGTAGTAGTTGTGGTAGCAGTAGTAGTTCTGGTAGCAGTAGTGGTAGGGTTTCTGATTGATCATCAGAAAAGCAGATTTCCCAGAAGGCAACAGTGACAGAAACGGCGTAGCATTGGCTCACCAGATATTTGGCGTAATGGCGGCGGCTGCGGCAGTGCTGCAGTTTGGCTTCGTCCTCGTTTGCGTAGATCAGCTGACACAGGTGGCAGAAGTATCCAACGACTGGACGAATAAACTCTGTTCCTGCAGAGACAACGACGCGACAGTTTACGTTCCCACCGTGAAGCTGCTGATGACTCAAACTGATCTGACCCGTCTATTCAGGAGCCACAACTTCTGGAGGTTTCATGGTCAGAAGTCGGCACTCTGACAGACTGAGGACGTGAAACGGCAGCCGAGGCGACTCGCTCAATAGCACAGGGTGCAGTGTAATTGTCATGGTTGATGGCATCTATTAACATCTATTAACATCTATTAACATCTATTAACACCTATTAACATCTATTAACCGTTGTTTGGAGATACACGGCCTCTGAATAACAAAAACCTCTGGAGACATGAACTTTTCTTACCAACAGGACTGATGGGTTCTTCAGCACCGCCTGCAGGTCCATCGTCTTCATCAGCTGCCGCCACAGGGTTCTGCAAACACGGCACACATGATTAGTGAGCTTGTTGCAACGCACGCACACATACAAAGATTACAGTTATGAGCTTTACTGATAAGAGCTGCTGGCGCTGGGCCTCCTCAGGTCCGCGTGGATCAGGGATCCTCCCGGCTGGCTGCGAGGACGTTTGATTACACTGAAGCTCCTCTGGTTCGTCTTCAGCTGACAACTTGTCTGATTCAGGATTTTCATTTCTCAGATTTTCCTTGGACATCTTCGCAGGCAGCGAGTCGCCCTCTCCAGACGCGTTTCTCTTTAATGTCTTCTCTTGAATGGTCTCAGCTGGCAGAGCGACTGCAGACTCTCTGGAGGATGGATCCTGGTCTACAGTCACTTTACTGGGAGTTTCCTCTGTTGTCCTCTTTGCTTCCTTTTCTTCAGACTCTTCACCAGCTGACTCTTTCTCCTGAGCGTTTGTTGACCCCGACTCTTTCTCCTCAGTCTTCATAGATTCAGACTCTTCCTCTTGAGTCTTTTTTGAGGACTCCTTTTTTCTTTCCTTCTTGGACTTGTCTCTCTCTGAGCTCATCCTGCTGGTGTCGTTTGTCTTGGATTTGCTGCATCTGTCTCTCCTCCTGCTACTTCGACTTCTATCGTCCTCTGAGCCCGACGGAACCTTCCATCTGGAAACACCATCAATTAGAAGTTTGTATCGTGGCTGAAGAGTCGTATGAGCAGTATGGTGACACTCACCCTGCAGTGAGTCGGCTGTATGTGGAGATCTGGGCAAACGGTTTGGAGTCCTTTGGGGTCACATGTTTCCGGTTCAGTTCTTTGACGACCCTCACGGCCTCTGAAGACCTCGACATCTCGATGAACCCCTAAAATACCAAACGGAGGAGTCACCATACGCAGCTCAGATGAATCGTGTGTTTGTCCTCTGAGCTTCAAACTGACCCACAGAAACAGAAACGTGAGCAGCATCAAGTCTGATGGAGGTCGACGCCACGCTGGCTACGTCCACTTACTTTATTCACAGTTTGTGTTGGTAGTGTCTTCTAACATTTGATCATCTCATCATTCACTTCTTCCATTTATTGACCAACAGACTCAATAATCATTTGCAGCAGTATCCATTGATGAAGGAGGATAAAGTCGCCTCCACTCAGTTTATTTTTCAAACCTCTCTGCGGATGTGGAACAGCAAGAAGCGCACCGCCGTCCCAAAACCTTTCACCAGGTCGATGAACTGGTTCCCGTTGAAGTGACGGCGCGAGAGGTTGCAGAAGTAGATGACTCTGTGGGACGAACGCTGGAGGGACAGAAGGACACGTCAGAGACATTACAAACACCAGACGGAGACAAGCGGCCGCTCCGTACCTCCGGTCCTTCAGGGTCTTCAGCTGCAACGCAAATCAAAATACAAAGAGTGAAGAAGACACAACACAAAACTACACACAAATACATACGAGTACATTTGAACATTCAAGGCCTTGAAGTGGTTCCAAGGACCTTCCGTACCTGCATCGTCCGACTGGTCATCTCCCAGTTCATCCAGAGTGATGCAGTTCTCCAGGTCGACTGGGAAGTCTTGCTCCTCCTACACACACACAACACATGCAGGCTGACCTTTGACCTCCATTGAGTGAGATATCAGCGATCCATAGTTTAATGTTCCTGGATTGATTTGAATATTTGTGTATTATTTGTCGTTTATTCTGCGTCTTCATGGATTCAGTCTCCTGGTTCAGGACCTCAGAGCGTCTCTCTACCTCATCGTCCTCCAGCTCTGCTGTCTCCTCTTCTTCTTCGTGTGATTCTAGCTCTTCCTCCTGCTGCTCGTCAGCCTCTCCATCCTGCACCTGCTTTTCTTCCCCTGAGAACAAGTTGAACATTGTCTTCAGGATAAAGTTTGTTTCCTTCTCAGAAGCAGTTCTGTGTATTGCTACCTTGCTCCTCTTCCTCCTCCTCGTGGTCCTCTGCTCCCTCCAAAGTTTCCACATCGTCGTCCTCCAGATTCTCTCCGTCCTCTCCGATGACCTCCATCCCCTCGATGTCGCTGTCCTCCCCCAACGAGCTGCAGCAGGTTCATAATGAAACATAGACTGTATTAAAGACCTGGACCGGGTGGAGCTGACGGAGCTGACGGAGCTGACGGAGCTGACGGAGCTGACGGAGCTGACGGAGCTGACGGAGCTGACGGAGCTGACAGAGCGCCGCGTGGCGGCTGGGTGACAGATTATAGATCAGCTATCAGGTCCGGTATTGGACTGAACTCAGTAAAACACCAGCAGACTCACTCTTCCAGCTTCCTCACTTCTTCTTCTAGACTTTCAGGTCTGGAGTCTCCGAGAGGAGCCGGTGGACAATCTGTCCTGGACTCAGTTTCTGTGGACAGAAGATGGAACTTGTTTACTACCATGCGTCTGTTGTGTTGCACATTGATTCAGATCCACGGGACCGAGCAGACGTCCGTCTCCGCTGCTCTGAAGACAGTCAACATGGCTAAACATGGCTACTGTTTCCTTACCGTTCATCACAGGTTGCTCAGGTACCGTCACCTTGTCTCTGGACCTGCTCGTCCCCTCTCTGCTGGACTTGTCTCTGGACCGGGACCTGCTCGTCCCCTCTTTGCTGGACTTGTCTCTGGACCGGGACCTGCTCGTCCCCTCTCTGCTGGACTTGTCTCTGGATTGGGACCTGCTCGTCCCCTCTCTGCTGGACTTGTCTCTGGACCTGCTCGTCCCTTCTCTGCTGGACTTGTCTCTGGACCTGCTCGTCCCCTCTCTGCTGGACTTGTCTCTGGACCGGGACCTGCTCGTCCCCTCTCTGCTGGACTTGTCTCTGGATCCCTGCTCGTCCCCTCTCTGCTGGACTTGTCTCTGGATCTGCTCGTCCCCTCTCTGCTGGACCTGCTCGTCCCCTCTCTGCTGGACTTGTCTCTGGACCTGGACCGGCTCGTCCCCTCGTTACTGCTGCTCCTGGTCCTTGTGGACCCAATGGTCTTGTCTTCTGTCTCTCTGCTTTGACTCCCTGTCCTCTTGGTTGACCAGGTGTCCTCCTCGTACCTCTCAGCAGATGAGACCCGCCTGCGGGACGGGGACATGATTATCAATGAACAGCTGACGTCTCAGGATCATCTGATGGACGTAGAACTCACATGAGGCTCTTGTAGTCTTCAGAGAAACCAACTTGGATGGAGTCGTTGTTGATCCTCAGAGTTGTTGATGAATAATAATCCACCAACTTCTCAGCCTCTGCAGACGTTCTCATCTCAACGAAGGCCTGAAACATTAATGATGACATCACAAAACAAGCAGAAACATCGTGTAGCTTCTTCTGTCAGCTGGCCGGCGGTTCCTCGGCGGACCTCCTCACCTTGGACTGCAGGAACAGCGTGTAGAGCGGCGAGCCGAAGCGTTTGACGATGGTGATGAGATCTGTTCGTCCGTCCTCTCCTGTCGGAGCCGGAATGAAACTCAACACCTGAGAACGCTGAGAGGAAACACCTGAGGTCAAGAGGTGGAGGTCACCTGAGGTGTCAGAGAATCACTAATCCAGCCAGCAGGTGGAACCTTCTCCATCTTCTATCCACCTGGCGTCTGTCCGGCCGGCGTCCCCGCCACCTAAGACGTCTGCGTCTTGTCACCTCAGTGTCCAGGATGTCCAGGCAGATCTGGATCATTGACCTCAGGTCCACCTAGGATGTTCTGTGGTTTCACATCTTTAAAACCAGAGCAGCTCCTGACCGCTGAGACGTGTTCTGGGCAACTTGTCTTTAACAAATCGGGACAAAGACTGAATGACCCAACGGTTCCTGTCCTCATAGCGGTACGTCTGCAGCCGCTTCCGTTTAATACCAAACTAATGCCGATAGACATTCCACTTTAATCCATTTCACATTGAAGCTTGTTCAGTCTGTTTCTACGATCAGCGCACCTACAAACCGTCTCTACATCCTGGGTCCCCTACCAGAGGCTGTTGCCCTCGACAACATCGATCCCGGGACAGTGGGAGGAGCCTCATCCAAGCGTGTAGCGGCTACGTAAACACGCTGGTGGACATGATGTTTGATATCAGGTCTGAAGAACAACTCATAGGACATGAGGACAAGCCAGGTGGACTTGTCTGAAGTACTACTGATATGTCTTCAATGTGTTGGACAGGTACCTGCAGGAAGTTGAAGGTGTTGGAGATGTTGAACTCCATCTGCTCTCCATTCACAATTGGAGGATTGTTCCTGTGAAACTTCACCAACTCGTTGGCCTGGTCGACGCTGCCCAGCTCCACAAACGCCTGCACAGAAAGAGACTTCCTGTAAATGTCTGCAGATAAGAACATGAAACAATCAAACACGAGCGTGTGGACTCACCAATGATGGAAACAGGAGGACCTTCATGATCTTTCCGAAGGGTTCAGTCAGCTTCCTCAGGTATGTGTCGTCCACAGACTGAGCAGGAAACTTCACACACACCACTTTTCCTTTGTCTGTCTGAGACAGAACAACCAAGGTATTACTGACTGAAGTGACTCAACAAACTCAGAGTTGTGAGCGTTCCCAGCGTCGCTACCTTCTTCTGGCCCGTTCTGGTTGGCTGCAGCTCTGTTGAACACAGAGGCAACATCAGAACCAGGAGCATGACTGACATCACCAACAACACAAACTATAGTGAGTTTTCACTTACTGCTGCTCTGATTGGATGTCTGTGGCAGCTGGGGGGTGGGTCCTTCGTCCTTATGCTTCTCTGATTGGTTGACAGTCCTTAACAGTTATAATGGATCTGTCAGTGGCCAGCTGATATTTCATGCTTTACTATTGTCCAAATATCGATTAGCTTGCTACAAAGGTAAATGTGAATGGTCCACTGACCTGCTGGCCGTCTCCATGCGACAGTCCCACATAGGAAACCTGAAGAAGACACATGACAATCACTTTTCTTTCAACAGTCAATAAGAGATGAACCAGATGCAGCAGCTGGTGGAAACGTACCGCTGCAGCAGGTTGAGCTGTCCGTCTGCATGATGAGTGCCGTTGATGTGTTTGTGCCAGTTCTGAAATACAGAAAGCAGAATTATCAAATCAGTTCTGTCCCCCGACAGATGAAGCAGCACAGTGACCGAACTCTGCTTCGACTCCGGGACCAACACTGCTCCCAGCATGCCTCTGCAGGACAGACTAGAGGTTGAGTACTTACCCGCTCTGACAGCACAGTGATATCACAAAGAGAGCATGAGTATGGATACACTGTCGGCGACGTGCCATGGAAGTCCAGCGCTTCTTTCCTGAAGGGCATGGCGTCAGCAGTGAGCTGGCCGCTGCTCCTGCTTGAAGAAGTTTCAGCCTGGCGGCATCCCGCCCGGCCTCGGAGTGGGTTCTCCTCAAGAGGAGGAACTGACCTGTAATCAGCCGGACCACACTGAGAGAAAAGGATCTCGCCTCGTGCTGAGGGGAAGTCTCTCCCCGTCTTACCATAATCATAGGAGGCTGGTTCGTGGTCAACCATGTAGCTGGATGAGGATGAAGGTGCGTCTCTGGGGGAGGAAGATGTGCGGGGGGCTGAGCCGCATCTCCTTGGATTACCCCAGCGATCCTGCCAGTCATGAACCTGCTCCTGTGGAAGAGGCCCAGGTGTTACGTGGTCTAGCGGGTACTGGACCGGCCGGCTGTGCAGATGATTCCACTCGCCAGCAGGACGTCGCGCTGAGCCCGGAAGATAAGAGGAGGAAGATGGAGGGGAAGGCTTGACCGTCCCCCTCCTGCCCTTAATCTGTTGGAGGAGGTGTGGCAAGGACTCGACAGTGAGGGCGTCTTCAGGCAGCTCGGCAAGTAACGACAGGTCACTGGGCTCCAGACCGCAGCTACTCAGGATGCTGAAAGCACCATCCTGCGAGCCTTGAAAGGAGTGCAGTGCCGCCTCTGAGCCTCTGGAGGAGGAAGAGGAGAATGATCTCAGAGGGGAGGACTCCTGAGGAGGCTTGTGAAAGTCATGGTCTGGTGAGGTGTGATGGCGGTCTGAAGAACTGTGTCTGAGGTCGGTGTCAGGCAGCGGCCGTCTGTACGGGTAGTTGTGAGACATGACGGGTGTCAGCTGTGGACGAGCGCTGCAGACAGAAGATGCCAGGGAAGACAGGTGATGTGAAAACAGACTTCTGACAGACGTTGAGGACATTCTGTCCTGAGATCAAATATTTCAGCTGAGAACATGAAAACACAGCGAGTGTTCAGGAGTCTAAAAGAAGACTGAAGATAAACCGATACAAGGTCCGCCATGGTGGATTTACACCCATTTTTAATTTACCTATTTTTCTCCTACAGCGTCCGTCAGATTATTTCCAAATCTACTGGATTGTTATTGGACGCAGCTCAACAAGTTATATTGACCAATGAACATCTAAGAGGACACGCCTCATCTTCCTCTCACTGTATGACAGTTAAACCAAATGATCTCAGATACAGTCGCTGCCATATTGACTGATGACATGAGTTGGAACCAGAGTCTGCACAGTAGTGATGAGGAAATGGAGCGCCAGTATCGAGGTTCCGCCCCCCTCGATGGCGAGCGAGCCGTTTCCCACAGAACAACTAATGTTTGCACTTTAAAAACAGACAACCATGGTTATGTAAAGTCAGCGTTACAGCTCCTCTCGTCTTTCTTCTGTTCACTTCCCAAACAGAAGTCTGACCGGAGTTCGGACCATTGCTGATCACTGGAGTCCACGTTGATGTGTGGACAGGATGGGAGTTCTGCTGTACAACAGTTTCCTGTTCGGAGGTTTGTTGGCAGCTTGTTGACAACACAGAATTTCTTCATATGAGTGATGGAGACGTGCGATGGGAGATAACTGTTCATCTGTTTTAATGACCGCTCGGTTTCCAACACAAGTTCTGTTCATTGTTTAAAATAACCAAACATGGATTATTTCCTTCTTTATTTCACATGAACGACTGCAGAACAAAAAGTTCTTCTGTCATCTGTTTGTTCCCAGCTGGATTCTCGAGATCACGTGACCTCATTGGTCCTGCTGGTGATAATCAACTCTGTTGTTCCAATGAAGCTTTTAGTGCCAGTGAGGTTCTTTAGACTTTAGATTTAGACGAGTTTACAAATCATTAAACTTTCAGAGTATTTCAGGCAAATAAAGGCGATGAAACATCTCTTCAGATCTTACCAGACGATCTGAGATCAATATAAATGGAGCTGAGTAATGTCGAAGAGGAAAGACGTCATATATTTACTGTAAACTAGCTGGTCGACTGCTTCCTCAAACATTAACTGGTTATAAAAGCAGCTAGTTTAAGTTACTCAGCAAGTCAATGAAGTGATTTTATTTCATTTATTTCTATTTCATTTTTAGGTAAAAACTGCGTTTCTATGAGGCTGACGTCACCAACTTTAGCTTAGCAAGCTAACAGCCGGGCAACTAAAGAATAATCGGACATCTTACCTGAAACGGAACACTGCACCGGGTCACGGGGTCACACAGACAACCCCCCCTACCCCCGCGGAAGAGAACAAACCGAAACTTGTACAGAAATTACATGAACGTCACCAACGAAGGTAATTGAGTCCCAAGCTACAAGCTAACGGACTTCTTCTTCTGTTGGTTTACGGCAGTTTGAATTCAGGTGTTTGCCTACCGCCACCTGCTGGATTATTAACGAAAACAATTATTTACACTGTCCCGCCAAAATTCTCCCTGCACAACACACACACACACACACACACACACACACACACACACACACACACACACACACACACACACACACACGAATATATACACTCATGTATATATTTACACAAACACATACACACATTGATATGTATACATAAATACATAGTTCGTTTTGTAACCCATTCGTCTGAGTTGTTCTTGTAGATCTTCCACAGATGTGCCTGTTATCTTCAACATCTCCTGACAAGTGTTAATATTTATTATCATATTTCTCAACATGGCAACAAATAACCACATGTTTTCCTGTCCCTGCTGATATTCTCACCCGCTCCGTTTCCGTCCACCTCAAAGTTTCTCTGCTTCTCTTGTCAGCTCCAGTGTTAGATCCTCCTCCTCCTCCTCTTCTTCAATGAGTCCGGTGATTCACCTCTCAGTGCTGCATGTTGTTGTTCCTCCACAAAAAGCAGGTAAATAACACTCCTCCTCCTCTTCCTCCTCCTCCTCCTCCGCCTCTCTTGGTCTTCATTCCGTAAACTTTCTCTTCCTCCGCAGTTCACTGTGATATCAGATATTTTGCTGCTTCTTCACTATAAACAGATGAAACAGTTCTACAGAACTATTTCATCTGGTCTGAGCCTCTTTCATTCTTTTCCCCTTTTCTTCTTTGCATTTCTTTACAACCAACTTTCAGGACGATGAGATGGAGAGATGGATGGATGGATAGATAGAAAGAGATGGATGGATAGATGAATGGATGGATGAATGGATGGATAGATAGAAAGAGATGGATGGATAGATGAATGGATGGATGAATGGATGGATAGATAGAAAGAGATGGATGGATGGATGGATAGATAGAAAGAGATGAATGGATAGATGGATGGATGAATGGATAGATAGAAAGAGATGGATGGATCAGGGCCGGCACGAGGCGTAAGCGAACTAAGCGGCCGACCAATCGTATTTTTAATTTTTCTTTTTCTTTTTTGCAAATCAAAAGCATCATATTTATTTCAACATCAAAGTATATACGCAAAAAAAATAAAATATTTTGATCCATATACCTGCCTACAACTGCTGTCTCTGGTGTCAGCTCATAGACACCCAGCGGTTTGTGCACGTCGGCTGCTACGCCGACCGAGACCGACTGCAGCAGCCAGCAAAGTAAATGGTGAAGTCATTTGGAAGAGACAGTAATGTCACGAAGAAGGACGAATCCCTCTGGTGTCTTTATGCATCTCTGCCCAGAGGGACAGTAGTTCACAATCCATTCTTGTAATAATGTAATTTATAATGTGACATGGTGAGATGTTTGTGTCAATAATCATCAAGCACAGGTGACTCCGGTGGTGGGAGGGGGCCCCAAAAGGTTTGAATGAAATTCTGCTTAGGGCCCCCAAAGGCTTGGGCCGGCCCTGGGATGGGTGGATGGATGGAGAGAGATGGATAGATTGATGGATGGAGAGATGGATGGATGGATAGATGGCTGGAGGGGTCGATGATGCCTCCGACTGGCCACCAGGCGGTGCTGCAGGACCGTCTCTTGAACTCTTCACTAACAAACACATCAGAAAATATTTCGGTGAAGAAACAAACTTCTTTGTTCATTTTGGCATCAAATGAAACATTTTCAGCATTTGTCATTTTTATATTTTTTATAAAATGATTCACAAAAACACAAACTGAAAACAATGATCTGTTTTTAGTTCACATCGTTTCAAAAGGGAAAAGAAGAATGTGTCTGTAAATGATTTTCATTTTGACTGACCTGAGGAAGAAGAGACATTCTTATTGATGAAGAACATCAACATCAACCTTTATCTTAATCAGACATATCATCAGCAGAGATTGAACAGACTTAATATATAATACTATATATATAAGAATAGGATAATCAGAATAAGATGTAATCGATTTGTGCTGCAGCTGGCCAACACATCTGTAAATATATTCTAGTGATTGTGTTTTACAAAACAATTTAATGTCAAAATATCCTTTAAACCTCCAACAAAGTGTTTGTAATAAACAACCTTAAAAAGAAGATTGGACATCTTAACCTCTGAGACGCGGCGTCGTCTTCACCGTGAGGAGAGCTGAAGAGAAAGAAAAGAAAGATGCAGCCGACTGACGGACACGAGGACATCAAATCATGTCTCACAAAAAGAGTTCAATAAACCTTTTAACAACAGCGAATCAACAAAAGACAAATCAAAGAAATAAGAAAGTCAGAATGGAACAAAGTGTCATTTATGTTTCTGACAGGACAAAAGAAGAGACGCTTTTATAAATAATAATTAAATAAGTTTATGAGAGAAATAAAATGATAAAACATTTATTACTATCGTAATCATAGCTAATTGATCTGCAGACAATAAAGTAAATAAGTTAAAATAAAATAAAACATTTGAGTTACAAAAATAAAATCTGATAAAAGCTTGAATTTAATAAAATATAAAAACATTCACTTGTATTTGTTTTACATTCAGATAAGAGATGAAACTGTTTCTGTCCTCATGTGAAGAGAAGAATTTGTCACATTGGTCGTTTCATCTGTTGATTTAAATCTTGTTGTGATTCGTGGAATAAAACCAGCCGCCAGTTTTTATTCTCGTCATCATCTGGAGGAGACGAAGATCCACGAACGCTTGTTTAATACTAATATTCATAGATTATAGAAAGTTTAAATCCAATCAGAATATCAGCAAATTGATTATGTCTAATCATCATTAGTTGATAAAAACACATTTACAGATGATTTAATGCATTTTAAACACAAAGAGACAAAACACAACTTTTTATTTTTGTTGAAATAAATACAATTTGAACTGAAACAGGAAGTTCAGTGAAATCCATTTCAATCACCTGAAAATGTCAATCAATCAATATTATAATCAATAATGATAACAAAGCACTGATAATTATTAATATATAATATTTGAAATATAATAAAAACAAATACATTTTAATTAATATTAAATATTGTTTAAATAACAAACATAAAACAACTGCCGACGTATTCTGTATTATCAGTTAATGAGATTAAAATCTTCAATTAATTATAATCAAATAAAAAATATTGACAATGATTTGTTACATTAATGTAAAAGAAAAAATAAAAGTATTTTAGGATGTAAATAAAATATAGTTTTTACGTCTGATATTTGATGCTAATATAAACATGAAAACCCGAAGAGGCACTTCTACTTTATTATTTTCATTTCCTGACATTTGTTCTTTAATTTACAGTATTTATATTGTATTAATATACGTAAGATCAATGTCACACACTCTGTTGGCCGAGGCTGCGCTGCAGCAACGAGGTACGTCTGACGGACGCTTTGGTCTCTGAAGGAGCCGTGAACCTTCTGACCACTATGAGACGGCCACTTCCCCCCGACCAGTTCTCCCAGTACCAGGTGGGCGTGGCTCGTAGTGATGAACCGACGAGATGTTGTCAGGAAGTCTGCAGCTCTCCTCCACGTTACGGACACTGCAACTGCTCTGGTTGACTCTCCAGGCTCTCATAGCGTGGTTACTGTGTTGGTTGACTCTCCAGGTTCTCATAGTGTGTTTACTGTGTTGGTTGACTCTCCAGGCTCTCATAGTGTGTTCACTGTGTTGGTTGACTCTC
>CAAKHC010013817.1:75126-92454 GCA_901007825.1 Macroramphosus scolopax | reverse complement strand
TACACACACACACAAACACACACACATACACACAGATTCCTAGCACCCGATGCCTTTCTCTCTCCCCACTGGGTATCCTCCGACTGCCTCTTGCTCAATCCGAGGAGCAGTTGCCGCTCGACGCAGACCTAAGAACAGCTTCTCCTCCACGCTTTTATAAAACCATTAAACCAAACCTAGAGCTGAGTCTTCGGGACAACTTATTCCTCGAGGCCGTTCCAACATTAATTAATCTTCTTCTCAACTTTCAAGGAGCCGTTGCGTTTGTGTTTACCGTTGGCCATACTTTCGCTATGACAATGTCCGTTCGCCATGGTCCCGTCATCCCTGGTGGCATCGCTGCTGATGCTCGGGTCCCCGAACTTTGACTTCAGGAATCGTCCCAGCCGCTGCAGGGCGAGACCGGTGATAGCTAAGACGACCCCGACGGTGAAGACCACATCCAGCAGGAAGTACTGGAAGAGGGACACTTCGTATACAGCAGAGCGCAGGTGGTTAGCACCATTGTGACGGAGGAGGTAGCTGATCCAGTAGACGGCTCTCGTCACGGGGTGGCCTGGCTGGTCTTTGTGAATGCTGGAGAGAAGGGTCGCTTGCTGGCGGTACCTAGGTGGGAGGAGTCAGACACATGAGGAAGAGGAAGATATATAGTAGTGATGAACAATGACAACACGTATACTACTAACCTTGTGTCTTTAATGACCTTGGCCAGGGCTGTGAAGAGGTCTTCCTCCGACATGGTCTTCCAGTGAAGCATGATACCCATTCCTTTGGCTGCCACGCGGGTCATGGTGTCATAGTGGTCTCCAAACAGGGGCACGCCCACCACCGGCACGCCGTGATACATGGCCTCGTAGATACTGTTCAGGCCACCGTGGCTCAGGAAGGCTCTCGTGTTAGGATGACCTAGATGACAGGAGACATGAAGATTATATTGTGTGTCAGGTGTTATGTTCATGATTCTATGTTGGTTCTTTCAACCTTATTTATACAGAAGATCCCATAAACAGCTGTGAAGGTGGGGTGACGTGCCACTCAACATACATACAGCACATTCCAAACGAACCATGTGCGCCCCAACAGAGAAATATACAATCCACAAAGAAGCTTTTGATGAAGAGGTCTGTTTGATGTCGGTAACTCCCCCAACTCACTGCAAGGAATCACTGTTATGTGATCAATTTGATCAATCCACTGTGTCACTCAGAGACCCCCTGCATTGTTCGGCGCTCCGAGGGTTTCGAACCACAGACAGACAGGCTCCCAGTAGGACGAGGAGCCTCTCGGTTTCATTACGGGGCAGATTCACGCTGTCCACTTGGTTAAAAATTGAAATCAATCAGTGAATCAAAAGCACAGTAATGATTTATTCCTGTGAAGCCAACATGAAAGCTCTGACTTCTACTATCAGATCGCCTGGTGAAAACCGTCTGGCCGGCCGCTGTTCTCTCATCTTTTAGTTAGCTGCTGCTGCTAACAGACAGCTGGGTCTCAGGACAACAAAGGTCTGTGTTGAACTGACAGAATGCTTCAATAGCAACGCTCACATCTTGTTCATTTTCAATGCGAATAAAAGGGCAAATTTGACAGTTTTTCAATGAGCTGTCCCTCAGACACCAGAAAAGCAGCCTGTTTTTTTTCTGTTTGGACTAACCAAGGTGCTTTTACAGAATACAAAGTATTTCTCAATATCTACAAGAACATTCCTCAGTCATACAACTTCACATTCTGGCCACGACTTTGGTTAATAAGTAGGAACTCGGACACATGGAGCTCAGTCCTCCGTCCCCTCTGTAGTCTTTCAATAAACCACAGCAGTTAGTTATTGGTCCAAACAGGACGTTACCAAGCGGTACAAAGAAATCAGTTAGTAGAAAATCTATTTTCCAATACAGCAACAAGAAAGTGCTGGAAATGACCTTTTAGCTCATATAGAGCAATATTCAATCCCCCCACACATTCATAAAGAAGAGTAGAACACTAGAAAATAATCATCTGTGCCCTCATGGGACTCACCTAATAAGTCATTCTGAGGCATCCAATCAACAAGCTTGGTGTTGTTGCCAAGGTTACTGGGTGGGACTCCAGAGAATCTGAGGAAGGTGGAAAAAAAAAAACACAAATTAAATATTTAACAAATTAAATATTGAGACATTTTATCTCACATTTGTCATTTTTGCAAATCTGAACATTGAATATGATATAATAATACCACTCTTTGCTCTTCTGGCCTCCATTTGTATGGATATAGATGCAAGTATCTGCATTCATCACACACTTTTTATCTGCAGTTGTGCGTATGGATGCATGTTCTGAGTGCAGCACACAATAGACCTACATGTTTTATTATAATTACGGGGCTTGGTTCCCTTCGTCTGTGTCTCCTTCCCTCCCGAAACTAAAGTCTTTCATCTCTTGTTCACTCCTCAACAAAGCACTAATTCACTGTCCTGCCAATCAAAGCCTACATTCATGCAGCTTATTATCAATGACACGATTCATTTGGCTGCCCTCTCCCCGTCATCAGCCCTTTCCACTTTCTTACAAATTGTTAGGACATCAGGAGGCTTTTAAGCCAGAAGTCTCTCTGATATTGACCTCTACACCTGGTTAAAAGCTTGCAGAGCATCTTTTTCTGATAACGGACCATGTTCTCACAGTTATCTACACTTTATGGCCTTATTCTGTACAACTTTTCTTGCCTTGACAACGGACATACCGTACTCCCTATTGCAACATATAATACCTCCGGCGGCAGAGTGCCAACAGCCATGGTAAAGCTTTTTGACAACCACTTAATTCCAAGCAGACAACGTGATCTTCAGAGCTGCTACTGGTGCTCAAGTTTTCCAACCCGTCTTAAAATTCTGTCATGCGGTAGCTGTTTGTTCTTAAACCTCCAATGTTAGGCTGCTGATGTTTCAACCCATATCTGCTTTGTCACAGTTCTATAAGCCATCGCATGCTTCACACTTGCTTGACAATGACATTGAATTGCATTACGATGAAGACGAGCTATTGCGGTGCATTTTTGGTATTTGAAGTTTCCTTTTATAAACATAAATACAACAATAAACCAGTTTTTAGCAAACCTTTTTAAATTCCATCAGGAGTAGTTAAGATAAGACTTGATTATTGTCCTACAACAAAAAACACCAGAAAAATCTACACATGCAACACGCAGTACTGAGATTACCCCACATGCATTTCACCGGTACGCCGTTACCAGACACAATAAACCTGTCGTGTTGCCAACTCTCACGCTGTTTGTCACGCCAATTAGAGGGAAGTCACAAGGCCAACCCTCGACGGAGGATATAGTTGCAGTACGAAGGCAGTAAGCTTCCACACAGGACACACACTGCCTCATTCTCTCCGCATTCTAGCACTCACATTCATCCATATGCAGCGAGCACAGAAGACAGTTTGTGCGGCATAAAAATGCACCACAGTCAAATCCGAAATCACAAACGCTTCCATGGAAGTTGACACTTTCAGTTATGTCTGTTTTCGTATATTTATCAATAGCAGATGTCCATAGAAATAAAGTTGTTATTGGCTTCAGAAATGCTCCATGCATCTCCAAACTGAGACAAAGAACGGTGCATGAGGCGCAGCAGCTTGACTTCAATAATGAACCTCTAACCATCACCATCCCAACACGCTGACAGGCTCAGTACTGGTCTTACGTTGAATCAGAATCTGGTCCAAGAGCCATCATCCAAGCCAATAGGTGTTTATACACCTGATAACAGTCACCCTTGAGAAGATTCATTATCAAATATTAACCAAAAGTGCCAGAAGGAATGTCATGGCACACCGTTATACTGCTGTTAATAAAATGAGCCGTTACAAGACTCTTTCCATTGTACGTTTTCGTACAATAACTGCCGATGAGAATGCTTCAAATATAGTAATATTTTAAGGAAACATCTAAAAGTGAAACTGCGTGTCACAGATAAAGAACACAGCAACTATGTTGGCACAGATGCCCCTCATGGTACGTGACTATTCTGTGGGTTATGGCGTCACTGTACACCGCGTGATGTGTTTGTACAAGCACGGACCTAATGCACCAGCCACTGACCTCTGCACACAGACACATTCAAACATTAACCCAGCAGCAACATACACATGCACAAAAGCCAGGTTTGGGAACATTGTGCCTTATTCACCAACCGTATGAGAGAAAACATCTTATTCAATGTTTACTTATTTAAGGAGAGGAATCGAAATTACACACATTTGATCGCAAGCATGCTTGTGCAAAATAATTGATTTATGATAATGGTAGAAATAATCAAGTTCTTTTAAAATAAATGAACACGACACTAAGACCTGATTGCCCATCAGTTATGCAGACGTGCTGCCCAGGTCTGTATCCAGTGACACTCTCTCAATTTACAAGGTCAATGGAATTAGTCGTTATAAGACCGCAGGTGCGAACAATACTACAGTTTCAGGAAATGTCATGAATCTGACGGCGTCTTTCTCAACAATACATTTGGAAGAAAAAAAACCTTTGTTGCATGCGGCCCACTGTGCATACATCAGGAGGGCGAGGCCACAATATATCACAATATGCTGATCTATACAGGGATCATGCAAGCCCAAGCCTTTAGTCACACATGGGATGAAATGACACAACCCATGGGTGAGGTCAAGGGATAAGAAAATATTGATTTAATGAGTGACACTTATATCAAACAAGGAGTCATATTTTTGACTGTTTACAATAGACACTTTTCTTCTTTTTTTCCTTTCTCCTGCTCAGGTCATCTATGCATCAACGCTCTCAGTAAATGATTACAATACATTGGATTTCAATCCCACCTATCCAACTGGGCAAGCACAGACATTATAGAGAAGTCTGTTAAGGATATCCTGTTACTGATTCATTACCGAACAAACACACACAATGGTACATTGACAGACACAAACAATCATGACAGAACTGCAACAAACCAACCGTCACAGACATATTTCTGCTCTCCCATGGCTGCAGCAAACACATCTGAATGTCAATGCTGTCAGATACGCAGTGACAGAGAAAATGCATGCATGTTTAAGTCAGACACAGAAAAGCTGATATCAGCTGTAACGTATAAATGGAAACAGCAGAATCTGAAAAAAGACACTCACAAGAAATCTACACTCACTTGAGTTAGATTTTCTCTTCCTCAAAAATTACCTTAACAGTCACTGGTCATGTAAACCTGATTAGGTTAAGGTTACCTTAAAGATCAAAGGAAACCCCTTAACTGCTTAAGTATTCCCTTAGTGTCCTAAAATTGAAATATTTTTCGAACATAACTAACAAAGATATTTCCGTGACACGATGAGTGATGAGCAACCTGTTCGTCAGTAAAGATTTCACCATCAGTCCATCTGAAGTATCTGCGGAACTGGAACCAGACCGTGAACATTTAACAAAGACGAACCACGCCTTGGCCGCGGACCTGGCCATGTTTGTTTATCTCCATTCCTGTTGTCACAGTAGGCCAATATTTGCATAGTTCTGAAGTACTTTATCTTCGGCTCATTTAACAGGAAGATTTCTCACATTGATCTTGTCCGTTATTTATTCTCACATCTTATTTGTTTGATGGCTTTTAATGATTTTCGTTCCAGATTCTTCAAGAAGAGCAACATTATAATCCGCTGACCGAACAGATTAACAGCTTTTTGCCTTTATTTTATGATGTGTCATTGAAATGAACGCCCATAATGAAGATATGGGAGTGGAAGAAAATCACCTTCAACCTTTAAGCAACTCCTGTTCACATTGGTCATAGTGACATTTGTGTATGATTGAAAGTGAAGAAACAGATACTTTACCTCCAGACAACACGCTGAGGAAGCCTGGACAGAGCTCCTGCCAGCTTGTGAGCAATATCATGGGAAAGGTACTTGACCCCAGCTCCAAAAGACACAACAATAAAGCCATGCTCGGCCGTATCATTAACCCACGTCTCAAAATCCTGCGGGATGAAAAAGAAACAACAAAATTAATACATTTTGTAACGTCTGGTACACAAGATTTGCACTAGAATTATACATCACTTCAATATGTTGTGTGCTAAAAATTACACTCTTTTACTCTCAATTTACTTGTTGCAATTATTCAAATAATATTTATAATTTAACTGCTGAGCTCAATGTCATTTTCAATGCAAGTGAAGTACAATTTCATGCCTGATATGTGTTGACCTCTCACATAAGGTAAGATGTTGTCGTTGCTGTTTTTATCGCTTTATGGCCATTCAACATGGCTGGAGTTTTATGGTGATGATTCAAGTGAAGTTTATTTCTCAACCTGAATGATTTACAGGTCCACTTATAAATGTGGGATGAGGTGGTAAAATCCACTTAACTTTGGTGATAAACACGGTAATAGATAGATGTTCTACTGTGCAACTATTAGGTGACTAACTGAGCAATACTCCGGGATTATAAATCACTTAAGAAGTTAAGCGTTTTGTTTGATGTCGTCATCTCGGATACGAGACGACTAATCGACTACATACCATAAATATTACCAACATAATGGCAAAGATAACAGCCGTCTGAAGATAAAACATCCATATCTAGTTAATTTATCCGCATCATAATTGCCTCCTTAAAAGCTCAGTCAACAGAACTCAATATATTTGCTTTTGCATCCATGCTGGTATCTTGAAGAAAACCCTGGTTTTAAGTGACAAGAAATATCTGTCATCGCCTCAATACGATGGCGGTGGAAGAACTTTCTTAGAGAAGAAAACTCCTCAGCAGCGTGTCTCTGTAGGGACAACGTCCCAGTTTATTTAAGGGTCCTCAAACCTCAGCTGCACAGTTATATATATATATTTTGAACTGATTCGAGCTGAGGCATCAGTGAGGTTTGTTTACCTTTTGACACCTAAGGTATTTGAGGTGAATGGATACATTGGGTGAGGAACGAGGAGGAAGAGGCCATGTTAGTGTGATCCAGATCTGACAGAGGACAAGTAGAGGGAGGGAGGCAAGTGGTCCAGCTGCAGCAGCTAAGACCGGCCCTGGCACGGAGCAACCGCAGGGGCACACTGGTCCCTGTGTCCGAGCAGCACAGCCCTACTGTCCCTACAAGGCAGCCTCAGTGACCCCTTAAAAAGAGTCTCAGTGTCCGCAGAGCTCGGCCCAGAACAATGGCCTCGTTCTCCCTGCACTTCCATTCTAACTCCCTCCACACAACATGGCACAATGCTCCCTATTGGCTGGAGAGGCATTCCGAAACCCCCCGCAGTAGATACCGACGGCCTGCGCGCTCGTTGTCCAAACGCTGGCCTTACTCCCATCACCATCCGCCTCTGCTCTCCATGACTCCCCTCCCTCTCAGCTCAAAATCCACCATATCCATTCAACCCAAAGCCATCCTCACCCCAGCGTGCTCCATAAAAGCTGGCTTTGTAGCAGGATGTCATAATAAGAGATCGCAAGTGATAGGAGAGACAATGGGGACAAGAAACAGTACAGAACTCTGTGAAGAGATTAAGGAAGTAAGGCGAAGGGACAATGTGTAAATGAACGTGTACGTACTGTTTCTAATGTGACAATAAGCTTCATTATACACCTTCCCTTGAGCGGGATACAAGCATCTTTTGCCAAGAACAAATTATTGCCTGACAGCTTTTGTATAATTAGTAGACTCATCGAGAAATAGCACTGAGAGTGGACTTTTAAGAACAGGTTTAAAAGAATTTCTAGTTATGTGTCTATTCTCATCACGACACCATCAGCTGCTCTGTTGGTCTCCTAGTACTGACCTGTGGCAGTGGGTTGGGGGGCTTGGTCAGGATGCCGCCGATGTACACCACATGTGGCAGGGTGGGCCTGGGGAACTCCAGGGCCATGTCCGTGCAGAGCATCCACATTCGGCTGCCCTGCACCAAGTCAGCCATGGGAACTTGAGGCTTCACGCCATGTTTCTTCATAATCCGGTCATACTTGGGTAATGCAATATAATGGACTCCGAAGCGCTGCACCAGGTAAACAGCTGTGTTGGTGATCCTCTGGGCCAAAGACATGCGGTCTGTCAGCAGTGAGTTGAATTCAGGTACGTATGATAGCGGGGCCGGGGCGCCCACCTCAGCAGGGTACCACAGACCTGTGCTGAACACTGCGTATTTCACACCCAAGATATGAGCGATCACAAAGCCGCACATTTCATTAGGGTCCACCAGTAGCAGGTCAAACTTCGCCTGCTTGAGGCGGGTCATCACCTCCACACTGCCGACTACAGCGTCACAGTTCTGAGAGTAGTGGTCGAGAATGTCAAACAGCTCCAGGAACGTCAGGCGGCCTGAGAAGATGTTGCTGACTTTGGACTGGAGGAAATTGTCAGCCGTGGTGCTATTGAAAATTCCTGGGTACCGCTGTAGGTGGTAGTGAGAGGAGGGGGGCACCTCACGACCTTCTGAAACTAGAAAATGGGTCTCGTGGCCCTCCTGGTGCAGAGCTTCGGCCAATGTCTTGAAGATATAGAGGTGCGATTCAAACATGATGGGTGGGACCACGATCACTTTAGCAGCCAACGTTGCACTGGGACTCCAGGTAAGGAGGCCGAGGAGGAGTAGTAGTGACGAGGGTAGGAGCATGGCTGAAATTAAAACGCAGGATAACAACATTATTAAAGGAGCGGTAGGATAAATCACACACGGATTATCAGTCTGAGAAGTCTGAGGATCATAATATTCTGTATGTATGAGAGAA
This sequence comes from Macroramphosus scolopax, assembly GCA_901007825.1. Taxonomy (NCBI): domain Eukaryota; kingdom Metazoa; phylum Chordata; class Actinopteri; order Syngnathiformes; family Centriscidae; genus Macroramphosus; species Macroramphosus scolopax. Next base: position 83,724 of record CAAKHC010013817.1, on the reverse strand, counting down.
GAGTTTTATAGGCTGTGATTTGTAGTGCTGTTGGACGATTCTGGGTTACACATAGAGCTGTTCCTAATAATCTGGCACCTGAGCTAACCGTCTAACTGCTCCAGGTTGTTCAGATGTAATTTACTGTATCATGAATCTTACTGTCAGCCCTGACAAAAGATGCAAAGGTTTACATATTTATAAGGTTTAAGTTGTGTGCCAATCTGTCTTCACACTCTGCACAGTCGTCACACATGATGTGGGCAGCACCAACGTCATTCGTAACCTCCGGCCCCTCTATTCACAAACACGAGCACAAAGCCGCTCTATCATTCCTTACCATGTAGAGAGCCTTTGCCCTAGATGCCTACATTCATTCTCTCTCGCACTAGGATTAATCATCAACAGTGGATACTTTTTTTTTTAAATAGAGCTCTCAAATACCTCACTCATCCTAATCTACAATGTCTAACCAGTGCCCTCCTTTCATGGGGTGTGACGGGATTAACTGACCCTAAAACAAACTCCTAGTCCAAAGCCCAAGTAATTGAGGCTTCTGACTAAGTCACAATGAGACAAGGGATGGTCCTTCGACACAACATTTAAAAAAAGTATTTCAATTCTGGAAAGGTGGTCTGATCTGTTCATGCAGTAGAAAGGCAAATCAGTGCAGCAGGACCGGAGAAAAAACATGGAAAAGAGGGTGTTGTATTCCTTTTTACATGGGTGCAGGCAACAGTCATAGTGATCTGTTTTAGCAAATAAAAAGAATGGGAGTGGTCACCTGCCATTGTTATATGGGATAAGAGTGGGTGTGATTCTACGCTTACATTCGTTGGACTTGCAACTTGTCCATCGAATAAACTGCTTCTCTTCTGGAAACCTTGTTTCTTCTCGTAATAACGATTGATGTCATCGGGGTTACGTCTGAATATAAAATTGCGTGACCTGTATCGTTCCTGCTGACCTACTGTCTACTGACAGCATCTAACCAGGATTATATTGTGTGTCTGCCACCTGCTTGTCCTCAAACAGCTGGGCTTTGGTAGGACGAGGACTCAAGGTGGCCACCATATTGCCTAGCATTGTTCCGAGGATATCGTTACAACACTTCTCAGTCCAGACTGTTGACGGTAACTATAGCAACCAGCCACTGTCTACTGAGGGCTGCGGTACGTCATTACTTAAATTACTAACAATGGAGTCTGGTTACCCTGTGCACAGGAGGGCTGCGGAAATTAACCTGGATTAAGAGAATTGGAGGATAAGAAATGATTAATAGACCCAACACTTTTGCCACTGTACGTGCAAGCTTGCTTTAAGATAATATGTTGATCATATATGCTCTCAATTATCAATTTGGACACATGATAGTGTTGAAAGTATTGTTGCAACCTTTTCACTGTACAACATGGTCGGAAACTTGACCGCTGGCATAGAGTTTGCATTTGCGTATCTATGGCATTGATTTCTAACATAGTAGCTCTATAAAAGAAAGTTAATATCAAGTTTTTAATGTCTGTCAGCACATAATACTGTGGAAAATATAATAAAGCATAATTGTTCAAATAACAACAAAAGCTCACACATTAGAATTGTTTGCAGAGTACTAATGATATTTTTATTTAAATAAAGGGTAACTAAGAGCTGAGACTGACAATAAAACCTTTGCATATCAACCACTTTGTCTTCAATGAACAAAATGCTGTAGGTAATTATAAGCTCTGACTGTACGGCAATAATCACTCTCTAATACCGTAATCTACAGGAGGACTTACTTGAATTGGCGCAGCCATACTGTTACTGCAGTGGTGGTTCATTATCTCAATGCACCCTGCTGAGAGCGGAAATGTGACTTCCAAGAACTGATATTAAGTCAAACACAAATCAGTCCGTGCTGTTTATTTTGCCTTGTATCTTTCAAATGGGGCGTGATAAACTGATGTAGGGTTTGTTTGCTTTCAAAAATATTGACTGGGGTCTTTTACAGGACAAGCATGAGACTATTTTAGGAGAATTGATTTACAAAGGGAAAAACACTGCCACCTAACCAAATGGGTAGCTGTCAGGTGATACGGTGTAGATTATAAAGGAACCTTCGGTTGGGGACAGATTTTTTAACAATCCACAATCTGCAATGGAGCCTTTATCTGTTGCATGAAAGAGTCAGCATATCAAAAGTCAAACACTGATAAGAAAAACAAAAATGTGTGCGCATAGCTCGGTCTGGTGGCTGCGACAAAATGATCTATATGTACGTGTGAAAAGGCAAATCAACTTGAAGTCTACAGAAGGCTGATTAGATCTTAGACCTTTTCTCTTTAACCCAAAGGTGGAGCTTAAAGAGCTGCAAAGATAAGTGGAGCTGAAGTCCTCCCACCATGAATTCTGGTGAAAACAAAATTAAAGTGGAGAAAAAGCAGTTGACTCTCAAGCCAATGCAGTGTTTATAATAGCAACATGGTCTCGCTACGTGCCCTCATCATTAAAGCTTCATCAGCATATCCAGACAGCGTTGGAACGTAGAGTCGTCCTTCAGCATGGTGAACCCACTCACCCACACCATCTCAGACACTCCGCTGCTTTATTTAATGCAACTATACAGACAGAAATGCACTTTTCAATAACACGTCGCCCCTTTCTGACCTTTGACTCTCTAATGCTTACATTATGTAGCATTTTCTCTGTCTTTCATACATAACACGCTAACTGCTACCGTCAACACCGGGAACAGGTCTGTCAGGTTCCCTCTTTCAATAATACCAAATAAACAAGCAATGCAGGGGTCTTGCCTCTTGACCTGGTGAAGACCACGTGTTGGTCCAAACATTTACCCTTTATCGACCCTTTTCCTCCTCACACTGCAATGTGTTGTAACACTATCTCATATATAAACTATTTGTCCTTGTTTTAACTTGAAAAACCCTTTTGTTTTCTTTATTCCTCTCGTAATCATTTACTCTCCTGATCCACCTCTTCGGCTTTCGTAACCGTCTCAATCTACCTAATCTGGACGAGCGCCTGTTGCTGTTTCTTGACTTAGTCCAAGAGTGGTGTAGAAATGCAGATAGTTTGTTTTAGATTAAAATTTTTCTCTTAAGGCAGACCCCCTGGCAATTATGGGTTATCCACATTTGCTTTAATGCATAACTAGGAGGCCATGCAATGAGGCTCTGATGCATGCAAAGTACATGTGGTCGGAAAATATGAGCTATTTGTTTGTACAATATATCAAGCCACCGGTAGTAATTAGGACTGTCTCAACAGTTTTTAATGTCCAGGAACGTCTTGTTCCCTCTGTGGACCAAGTAAGCTGTTAATGATGTTTGTATGGATTAGTTTGGCAACATTTAAATTTTACTTGCAACTTTGTGCAAAAGTTCAACTTTGAGCATTTAAGCAATTACAATTCCAGTCTGAGCACAACTCCACACTCAATGAAGCCTATATTGAATTATACATTGCATCCAGAGCTCAGGGATAGAGTGGCTGTCTCCTACTCTGACGGTTACTGAGTCGTTCCCAAGCTTTGACCATGTTTCCTTGGCACAACTCTCCACCTTCAGTATATGACCGTGAGTCAACATTGATGTAAAAAGACATAAATGTTTAGTCCGATATCCAATCCATAGATTGTGGCCATTACATTGACACTGAATATCACATCCACACATCACCTGTAATGATGAAATTAGGTCTGACATCCTTGAGTACTTCATATCTGAGGGATGACTGGAGCTGTCTCGGTCGTCCATAATATCATCAGCAATTAGACTTGTGGGTAATTAACATCCTAGTTGCAATGTGTCAGGCAAATATCTTACATATCTGAAAGCAGGACCGACAAGTCGTCTCCTCTCACCTGCTTGTTACATTGTTAAGGGCTATTTTGTTTTTGGTTCAACAGGATTGCACAGCAGGTGCAGTCAAATGTCAAGCTACCTATCTTATAGTTCACAAACTGTAGGACAGCCTGCTGGAAATGTGGCTGCCAAGAGAGCTACAAGGTAAACGCTGATAATAACTGGTCAAATAAATCTCATGTCCAGCTTGGCATCGTGGTGTGTTTTTAAGTAAGCGTAATACAAAGCGACCGGGATCCATGTGTTAGCCAAAAGTCTGTCTTAGTGTCATTAACAAAAAATGATGTTATGGAAACACAACAACCTACTAATACTGCTTTGATAGTAGTGAGGTAAGATAATCGGTTTTCACACATTATAAAATGGGAATAAAGTGTCGGTGATTGTTTTTATTATTTTTACAAAGGACCTGAACGCAACACAACCTGTCTGAGGTTACACCTGCGGATTTTCGACTGTCGCAACTGTTTTTCTGGAAAAAAAAAACAAAAACATCCAAACACGAAGTTCATAAGGTTTCAACTTCAACAGCAGTTGACTGATGATAGATGGAAATGACAGGCTAAAGGAAAAGTGCAGTGTTGTCTTGTGAACCGTGCTGAGTTGACGGTACACCTGTTCGTGACGCGCACTTATTTGCGTGTCGGTCTTACCTTGTGATTTCAGTGCTGCTCAGGAGAGGAGAGGAGAACAAATGCAGTAGTCCTAGTTTTTCTTCAAGACAATTGAAAGCACCGTGCGGACAAAACACATAAATTTGTTCAGGACTTAGAAGGAAAAAGATGCCTGCAAAGTGAAATGTGTCCCCGGGTGTCGAGGGAGGCTAAAGGGGGGGAAACATTAAACTCAACCCGTCCGTGTCACAGGGGTGGTGAAAGGCGGGACTAGGCTCGCTGCGAGATGGAAAGGCAGGGAGTGGCCCTGGGATGGATGGAAAACACAGACAAGTGGTTGGTTGACTTGAAGGCACAATAAAGGTGGAGTGATTCGGCCCATGTGGGGGTGCTTGGTCTCAGCTTCAGGTGACTCCATCCTTGTTGATACTGTCAGCATTTGGGATGAATGTGTGGTGGCCAAAGGTTCCTTTGTGCTAATAAAAGAGGAACACATCCCTTGTCTTACATGATTTTTATATGATAGCTGATCATAATAGTGGTTAAATGATTGAAAGATGATGCCTCAGAAGGAGAAAGCCTAAATGCATATCTGAAATTACTTTGAAAACTTTTCTGTAAGCGTAGGTACTATGATACCACCTGACTAATAAATTATTATCCTTCAGATTATGTTGTTATTATTACCATTCAACCAATTAGTAGAATAGGAGACCAACCTGGAGTCTGTAAGTTTGTCTAAACACCCATCCGAAGCTCAAGAACACTTCAGTTTGCAAGGTCATAGAATTGAGAAAACCTGTCCATCTTCAAGGTTTTGTGTGTGTGTGTGTCTGTGTGTGTGTGTTTCTGAAAGATTGATGACTGACGGCTGAGAGATAAAGTTCCTGGCAGTGCTGGAATTCAGTGCTCTGTTCTGCTAAAACCACATTGCCTGAAATACTTTTGTTTTTAATCAGCCAGATTACATCGTGCAGTCGAGCCTCATCACTACAACATCTGCTCCGGTCCTTTGTGTTCGCAAGTGTGTGTCCAAATATCTAAATTAAAACAGACATTCCTCTATAAGTCTTCAAACCATTCCATCTGATATTATGTGGTCTGATATGTGGAGGATGATTGTCATTAGATGTGTCTGGATTCATTCGCCAAGTAATCAATTTACAGGGGTGAAGCAGAAACAGGCAGTTGTGCTGTTGCGGGTTGCCTGCAGGGAAAACTGTGAATGAGAGCTGGGTTCACTTCCCACCTGCAAACAGACCTGTGCTTATCAGGCAGAAAAGAGGGCAGATAAAAGAATTTGGCAGGTAAGTCCATTGTAATTGTGTTGACTCTTAGCTGCAACAGTCACACACACAAACAAGTAGGTCTGTTTACAAGGTAAACACACACACAAACACTTAAACTGGGGAATGCAATTTGGGGGATGGGACTTAGAGGCCATAGCCATGATGTGTCGTTAAAGACAAATGGATGTTTCTTTTCTAACAGTGATCCATTTATTTATGCATCTGCACCACAATGCACACACACGCACACACACACTGTTCATGTCTTTCGATGCATTCACTGCCCTCGCCAACCCATTTTCTCAGCTATGCCCTGAGTCACCACAATAAGTCACGCTGGGATTGGCTTCCAGGCTCCAGCGTCCACTCAGCCCTTCAATCCAGGATTGATTTTAAGTAGTTCTGCATTGAGTACTTCCTCACTATGCGCCTGTTAACACTCTTCTGCCTTATCCCTTTCTCACTATGCATTTCTTTCCCAATTTGACTCTTATTTCTCTCAGTTTCACTCTCTCTTTTTTCCCTTCCTTCCTTCCTTCCTCTTCCTGTGTTATTCTCTGTCCCTGTGCACCCTCCCCCATCTTCCCCCTCCCTTCCTTTCTCCCTGTCCCCTCAGATATCAGGTGTGTTACCTGAGCTCCCTATCAATAGTTTATCACCCTGGGACACCCAATCTACAGAGTATGGCAGAACTCTCCCACGGAGAGTAGCTGGGCGTGTCTTTGGTCAGGACAATTTGAGAGTGGGGGAGACGAGGATGCATAAACTTATTTGATCATACTTTGAGAGAAGTAAAAGCTGCTGAGAATGCTGGGAGGGAGAATGGGCTCTGAAAACTGAAAGAATCTTAGCAGAGGATTGGGAAATGAAGAGGAAGCAGAGGGTGTTGAATTGTGAAGGCAAGCAAACTGACACACAAGAAAATGAATTTATGTTTGTTTGGACACCTGCTGAAACAGCATGGTTTCAGAATAAAATCTATATTTGCAAAATAAATAATTTAAATACATTTTAAATGACGTTTCTACTTTGTGAACTTCATTAAATTTGGAAATGATCCGCTTCAACCATAACTGTTCTATTCTGCCCCCTAGCGGACAAACAGTAGTATTACAAGGACGTTACCAAAGGTGGTAAGATATACAGGTAGATATGATTTTACTATTTTACTCACAATAAATCAGTCATGTTCTTTTCTTCTGCAATGCTGATGACATGTGAAAGAAGATGTGCAGGTTTAGAGATTTTGTTTTTACCTCATAAAAGATGACAATTCCTTCAGGCTGAATTTTAAGATGTAAACAAATGTCTCAAGAGAAAGTCCATACTTGTATAAGGTTCAATATCAAAGTTACTTTTACATTTTGTTATTTAGCTGACAGTTTTGCACACAGCGAAAGACAATAGTACATTTTGTCAACAATGACGAACCAACTGTGCATCATAGACTTTGTCCGCTCGACATTTGTTTTACTATCGCTAAAGGGGAAAGGTTAGATCAGGAAAGGCTAATGTCTTTGAGGCAAGCAGAGATGTGGTCCTGAATATGTGTGTCTGAAGCGGGGAGGGAGAGATAGAGTTGGGTATTGTTGTCAGTGTCTGAAGAAAGATGCCTTTATTCCATGATAAGCGTTATGATATGTACTAACTGTAGGGTTTGTTGGATAGATCTTGATTATAATTCTACAGTGGAGCCACACGGCATGTTGTCAAGGGAGCGACGACTTGGCATGTTGTCAAGGGAATAACAACTTGGCATGTTGTCAAGGGAATAACAGCTTGGCATGTTGTCAAGGGAGTGACATTCATAGCCAAACACAGATAATATCATGTCTAGAGTAGATACGACATAAATATTCCATTTATAGATTCATACAGAAACACATACAATAGATCCTCGCTTATGTTCTGATCACAATGACGCTGTTGACTCTACGGCAGAGCAACATTTATTTTTACTTGGTGACTGTGAAGATAAAGGGAACCCTTGAATAAAATGTTAAGAGCTCAGTCTGCTGAATCAATTAGACCTTTTATACAAATATTGCATTTTCTATGGTGAAACTGCACTGAACTAAGCAATTTTTGAAGGTGTTAAAAATATGACATTGAGCATTCATTGAGTGAAAGAGGGTGAATGTCGTGTTCAGTGGGGAGGCCATGCCTCAGTTGGGAAGACATCAGTCAAGATTGCTAACAATTGACCTGGTCTGCACAGAGAAAAAAAGAAAGACAAATATAACTAAACTGACAGCCCGGGAGTGTGCGAGGCCAGATCCTCTCAGCTGATCAGTGTTATAGAGCAGATGGGTGGTACAGTATAGACAGTGACTAGAATTTAGCAACAGGGCAGAACTAAATCCATCTTGAAAATGTGCCTGATCTTATTGGATGTGGTATGTAAACAGTCGCCATGTGAGTCTTATCTGTCGGTTGTCTGACATCAACATGCCGACTTGCTCTATAGTTGTGATGCTTTGTTTTCTTTTGCTATCGTGAGATCTTGGATCAAAGCTAATGTTGACTGTAGCTTTGTTGTTGCGGCTTCTCTGGCACCTTATCTCATCCTTATCCGAGCAAGTCAAATAAGAGTCACCACAATCAGTTGGTGACTCACTCTGTAGTTGCTTTTTTTTCTCCAAGTCCTGGTAATTATGCAAAGAAGTTATGTGAATTAATGATTGGGCAGCTGCTATAATGGTTGTCTGTAAAAGGTGGCTTGGATGCTGGAAGGAGCAGAAAGCTTCATGCATCCCACTTCCTCCTCTGGACACTCAAAAATTTGAGACAATACAAGGTTTGATGGAGAGAATAGGGAACTACTAAACTAAACCAGTTTGTATTATCAGCTTG
>CAAKHC010013817.1:54091-66490 GCA_901007825.1 Macroramphosus scolopax | reverse complement strand
CCCACCTCGCTCGCTCTCCTCTCCTCTCCCCTCCTCTCCTCTCCTCTCCCCTCTGTTTTTTGGGGCTTTCCCTATGCGTGTCTGTCCTATGTTGTTTGTGTGCTGGAGAGTGAATGATGTAGAAAAGGTAAAGACCTTGAGGCATTTTCCACTTCAAAGCACCTCAGTGTGTGTGTTAGTGCGTGCATGCGACAAGCTGGAGCAAGACAACCGGAGCCAGAAACATTCATATATTTCTCCTGTCGGACAAAAGGGGGGGGGAGGCAGCAAGGAGCGAGGAAAGGGAAGGAAGCCATTAGGGCGCAATTAGCGTGGGCGAAATCTAATCTGTGACGTGGAGGTGAGAAAAGTATTTCTTACAGTCAAAACAACATATGCACGATCCTCTGATTTCAATACACAGGCAATATGAAGATGAACCTTATTAAAAAAGGATGTTAGCTAATACGTCTTTACAGTCGTTATGTTTCATGTGCATGGGGAGAAAAACTGTTTCTGGCAGAGAGAAAGAGGTGGAAGGAGATGGAGAGATAAATTGAAAACATTCTATTTTTAGCACACACTCAGGAGGCCATTAGACCTATTGTGGAATTTTTGGTTTTCTCTGGTTTTGGAGAGTGGGTGGCGAGTTGCATGTGCACAAAAGTGCACTCATCCTGTTATTTGATGTTAGGCAGGGCTGACAGATCCTGGCGCTACAGTCAGCGGTGTGGTGATAAGTTTGTTTGTTTGTGGAACTGTGTGCGTCGGCGTCGACGTGCATATTTGTGTGTGTTTTGCCGTGTTTCTGTGTATGAGTGTGTTTTCGTGCGTGCGGTGATTCCATTAAGGAATCAGACCGCAAGCACTTTTGTTGTCTTGACTGGTCCAGAGGGCCCGGCTCCCATAATGCAACGCTCTCATTATTCAGTCTCAGGTTCTAAAGTGAAACCCCGATGTTTGACTCTGTCTTTGTTGGGCTTTCAATATGTCGGCTCTCCTCGTACATTCATAGTAATCTACAGTAGTAGAGCAGCAGAAAGAGGCCGAGCCACTCTTTAATTTCCTCATGGCCTTCTAGAGGAGTGGAAGTATAGAGATGAGAACCAGTGGGAGCGCTGGGTCACCGATGAAAGACAAGAAGGACACATTAATAAGAGCTGAGAAAAAGCAAGAGCTGACCCTGTTGACCTTACAGGGAGGGAGGGAGGGAGACACTGTGACTATGACATTATATTCTACAGTATATATACAGTATGCACATCATGAGGGGTTTGGGACATAAATGAACAGATACACATATTTAATTGAAGCTATCGTTAAGAGTCCACAAAACTAGTTCAGACTACTTTAGTTTCATGGTGTGTTGCTGTTTTGAAGGAGGAGTAACAATGATTTCATTGCACTGATGCATTTTGCTGGATTAAAATCCAAATTGAATTAATCTCCAGACAATCGGGCGACACAGGAAACCAATGTGACTTTTGTCGCAGCTCACAAACAAGTCCGACAGAGAAGCGCAACAACTTTTCTGTGATCCTGAAGCCTAAACTGTAAATAATATAAATAAAAGAGCCTTCACTTATTCGGGTTGTAATGTCCAAAAGTTGCGTTGTACTACTGAGAGCTAAATATAATTTGTGCATCCAAAATACCCAACAGCAGATGTTTCACGTGATTTTGGACGCACTCACTTAATATTATTCATGGGACAGTCCTTAACTTCCTCTTTAATTGAATTTCATACATCCTGTTAGAAGAGATTTGCACATCATCAGAACATCTGCAGTGCAGGCCATCGCTGTCTCTTCCTATTTGTTCAAGCGTATAGTATAGAACTATTAAGCATTTATTATTAAGACTGTGGGAACACATAGGAAGTTTTTAAGTGTGGTCATAAAATAAAGTTTTAATAGTATGAATGAAGTCTCCAGTCGTTGCATCCTATTATAAATTCCGTATATTTATGTACTTCAATAATGCAAATGTCTCAGGGTGGTTCTAATTTAAATCTAAAAGGTTATTCTCTAACTTTAAAGGCACTTTGGGAAACATTACATACCTTCCCATAACTTTAAGTAGCTTCTTTTTTAAAAGCCTGCAGTAGTTTTCAGATTGCATCTAACTTCAACGTTAATCCTCCTTTTAGAACGATCATGTTGCCCTCTAATAAGACACACATGCTCCATTCACATGCACGTGAAATGTATACAACTGCCGAATGAATGCATGCTCTTTGTGTTTGTTGGTGTGTGTTTCCTGGATCTCCCATCCAGTTGTTTGATAATGCAGCCACTCAAAAAGAAAAAAAAACAACATAATGAATGAATTGTTATTCTTTGTCTCTACAATGCTTGCTCCTAAAGGAAGTGGAGGTTTGTATGACATCTTGGCCTCGGACATATCCTGTATAATATACCTGAGATTGCGTTTGAACAGTATTCTTATACTTTTTTTTGTATGCTTTGACCTTGTTTTCAGGAGCCTGGAACATGGACGCCATCCAAGGCCTTCGATCAAGGTGGGCGAGAGTCAGTGAGAGAGAGAGAGAGAGAGAGAGAGAGAGAGAGAGAGAGAGAGAGAGAGTCAGGCCTCCAGAGAGTGTATTGTTTTGTACTGTGTTGGCTTTGTGACACAACAAAATAAACACTGTAGCCCTGCCAATGCTTTAAATTTGTTATTATAAGTACAGTACATGTTTAGAGCTTCACACACCTCTATGGGAAACTGCAGTAAAATAGAGAGTACGTGGCGGTGCAGGGACACACTGAGTGACAGAGGGAGGGCGGCAGGGTTCGGAGCAGTGACACAAAGGTCTCATTTGGTATGAGTCACCGCTGCAAACAATGATTGGGACCATAAATGCTTTATAGCACTTCCCAAAACTTTTAATAGTTATATTTATAATGCATCAACACAATGGGTGGGTTAGGGAAAAGATCCTTGACAGCCCCCCCTACGTCTCAGGCAGAAAAAAGGAGCCTTGTATGTTGGCATCAGGCGTTATAAAAGGCTTGACTGCAGTAATATAAAGACGGCCCAGAGAGCGAGCGAACATGCCTTCATGGAAAGTCTCTGATAGGAATCAACAGGAGCTGCGGTTCAGTCACACACACAGTGTGTGCACATTTACTGTAAAGCTTCTGTGGGGATTTCATCAACCATCCAATGGACTCTGACATATAGTTGACTTTACAGCACTGTGTGTTAGTCCATAGATATCTTGTCAGGATAGAGATGCAGCAGTATAATGCAGATATTGTTTAGTCTTCTTCAATCTTCTTCGTTCCTGCCAGGTGATTCCGGAGCAGCAGGAACGGAACACATAAAACTCTCACTTGTCACTGTATCCTCAAACCCACTCGCACAACATGCAGCCACACTCACACAGACATGTCAGGGAAACAATAGCATTAGATTGTACATTGGAGGATGGAGGCAGGATAATCTGCCAAAGCTGCTCAGGGATTACAGTAAGGTGCTTTAGAGGTGAGGTCATTTGCAAACTGTTCCCAGATCAGATGAGGGTGCCTCCGCTCCTGCGTGTAGGTGTCGTCCTGACGGCTGACGAGCGGCCAGATGAAGACAGCTCGGTCGCGGCCAACAAAGATCGCACCTTCAGCCAAAGATGCAGATCTGAAATCAGCTCTCACCTTAAAAGCTGGAAGCAGCACTCAGCCAAGAGATCTGATCCCTGATCAGTTTGAGGATCTCTGCAAAAGTACACATGAGACACAGTTCAGGCTGATGTGAGGTCAGAGGTAGCTGCTATAACTAGTCCCATCTGTTTTTAGCTGTAAGGATACTTAACTGCATTACGGCTTTGAGTTCAGCGTGAGAGACACGTTGTCAGTGTGCTGTAAGAAGAGTTAACACAGACAGATGTCCAACACATATCCATGAAGCTTTGATATATAAAAATGAAAGGATGTACATGGTTTAACTAAGAATCACTGATCCGGGATTTAAAAACAACAAAGGGAACATTTAATCTTCGAAGATTTATTTTTTTTGATCTTTGTTTATGCTAAGGGGCTTATTCTTTCTATGAAGCTCTTCAGAGACAGAGGCAGTATTTCTGGCCGCTAGAATGAGTGTACTTATACACACTTAAAAAAGTTCTTCTGTGTTTTCAGGCCTTGATCCTGCCAAAGACCCGTGTCTGAAGATCAAGTGCAGTCGCCACAAGGTGTGCGTGGCTGAGGATTATCAAACAGCCACTTGTGTCAGCCAGAGGAGAGTCAGGTAATAAACACACACTTTTAAACCGGGCTTTGATTCATCGCTGTGCTTGAAAAACCGCATTCAGATGTTTCTCTGACAAATGAAACATGCACAACATTTGGATTAGTCAAATCTCTTCATTGCTTCCATTTCTTCTTTCCTACCTTTTTTTTTTTTGCTTCCCAAAAAGCAACACCATTTTTTTTTCCTATTTTGCAAGCTGGTTTCTCTTGTGACTCTCGTGTGACATTGCTGTTTAGTCCAATTACCCCGGCGCTGCTACAAGCTTTACAACGGACACAAAGTCCTGCCAACCGATGTGAATGGGTCCTGTATGTGTGAGTGCTGCTGTCTGGGACACTGCACACCGGACAGTAACGCCATACTGACCTCATTTCCCATTCTTAGCAACAACACGGTTACCACCACGCGGTGCTATCAAATCAGAACATAATCACACTTAAATCCTAAATCCTCGTCTCATTTGTGAAATGGCCGCGAGAACAAGACAATGCATCACACAACATGAAGCGGTGAGATTAAACAGCTCGTCGTGGTGACTGTCGGATGACGTGTCTGATATATTTTCTCATTTTTTTTCCAGTTTCAGAGACGCCAATTTGTACCAGAGTCCCGGATCAAAGTGCAAACCCTGCCCAGTCGTTCACCCGTCTCCAGTTTGTGGAACGGATGGCCACTCCTACTCCACCAAGGTACCCGCAAATCTGCACTTTATCTCATTATATGATCATCAGAGTCACATTTTTCTCATTTACTCATAACAGGGCACATCCTGATTTTACTTCCTTTTCCTATCTCGCCCCATCTGTCTCTTGTTCAGTGCAAGCTAGACTACCAGGCGTGCATGTCAGGGAAAAAGATTGCTGTGAAATGTCCTGGCATTTGTCCTTGCCCCGCTCAGCCTGAAGAGAGTTCTGCAGAGAGGAAAGGTAAATTGCAACGATCCTGCACACACAACTGCACACTAGGATGCATAGCAGTGGCAGACGTGAGTCCACCTGATATGTCGTAATGAACCCGTGTTTATCTGAGGCCATTCTTTCAAGGACGTGGTGAGACAACAAAGCGACACTTTATCATCGTGAATCATTAGTGTTGTTGTTTCTCAGTGTGCAGTGAGTCAGACCTGAAGGAGGTAGTGAGCCGTCTGAGAGATTGGTTCAGAGTGCTGCATGAGAACGGCAACCACAAGAGAGTCAAGATCCAGAAGACAAGTGAGTTTTGGTTCTCCTGCATTACCACAATACTCGTTACGATACCTGACTACATAGTACTAACTACCCGGCTTTCTCCCCCCAGAATTTGAAGTTGGAGCATCACCCATATGTAAAGATCCTCTGGGATGGATGTTCTCCCGCCTGGACACAAACTTCGACCTCCAGCTCGACCAATCAGAGATCAAGAGCCTCTACCTGGACAGGAACGAGCCGTGCTCCAACGCGTTCTTCAAGACCTGCGATACACACACAGACAAGGCTATAACCAGCTCTGAGTGGTGCACGTGTTTCCAGAGGTACACAGGTAATGTTTCTGCATGCCCTCACACACATATGCAAACACGTATTATATAACAAACGTCATGCAGTTTACATAAACCTTCCACTGTAAGCAACTACCCCAAGTTTATAGAACTTATTCCTAGTTCAACTCCAACCTATTTATGATAGTTTTGCACATGCACATTAATTACCAACATTGCTTTAGATCAGAGGTTTTTCAAAGTGGTAGGCGGGGCCTCCCCATGGGGCTCCGAACTGTTCCAGGGGAGTGAAAGAAATTTACATTAGTGCTTGTATTAGTCAACATATATTATCCTAAATAATCCTAAATGAATGGGGTTTGGTGAAGGAGGTTGATGGGCACAGGGGCGGGGGATCCGAAGCAGCTACTTTGTTGGGTAAAATGATATTATAATTGATAAGAAGGATGAGAAAAGTTACATAAAACCAGATTTGTTCTTCAAGAACTTGTGACTACAGAGGTCTGAATGGCCTGAATGTCCTTCATATAGTACATTCCTACTCTTTTAAAAGCAAAGGCAGAATGATAACAAGCAGCAAGAGTTCTTCTGTTACTAAAGTCCCTTGTCCCTCTTTTTCAGACTCCCCATGCAAAGGAGAGCTGTCTAGTATCAACAAGAAGCAAGCTGGGAAGAAGCTTCTTGGTACGACAAACACACACACACACACACACACACATGCACGTCAGCCAGACTCATTGTGTCCCTCTGTGTGCTTTGGCTCGCATGTATAGGTCAGTATCTGCCGTCCTGCGATGAGGAAGGTTACTACAGGTCCCACCAGTGTCACAGCAGCAGCGGCCAGTGCTGGTGTGTGGATCGCTATGGCAACGAGGTGGCTGGCTCGCGTACCCACGGCCCTGCAGACTGCGGTAGGCAAAAACTCAGAGGAGAATGGGCTGTCATGGTTCTGTGCTTGTGAAAGGGGGCAGAAAACACGGATTTGTTGTAGTTAGCGCATCATTAATGAAATCATGCGTAAACGTTAACGTCACACTTAATTCATTCCAAGAAATCTGTTGTTTGTAACGTGCGTGTGTTGACATTTCTGTGAATATGTTTTGGAGTTAGACAAGAGAATGGATGGCACATTATCTATCTAATGAGCATGAAGCTTAAAGACTCCGGAACTGCCAAGCTTGACCATCCTACATCTATAAATCCGGCTATATAATTAATTTGTCTTGTTTGTTTTATGAAAATTAAAAAAAAAAGTTAAAAAACAAAATTCTTGTGGTTAAATGGGCATTGAGCCAACAGTTTCTTGGCTGGGTTCAGTTTGCTCCTGGAGCCTTGTTGTTGAGCCTTGAGGAGTCAGGCAATGTTGAACGAGTCTAACAGGCGGCTGAAGGATGGTTTAATGTTCCTGTTTAATGTTCCTGCAGAGTCACAGAGTCGTAATTAGTTTCTGACACGAAAGTGAATGAGCGTGATAAAACGCCCAAACTGTTTCTTTAACATTAAACTCCGGTTCATTCTCCGCTCCCAGGCGTGATCCTGGAGTCCTCCGGAGACCTCAGCAGCGGAGACTCCATGTTCACCGACGACGACGAAGACTCCTTCGTCCTCGACGATCAGGCCGGCATGGACGACGAGGACGACGAAGACGAGGACGACGACGACGACAACGACGAATATCTGTCGTAATTTTGAAGCAACAAAAAAGAAAAGAAAAAAAAGTTAAAAAAGAGAAAACTGTTTGATCAAACTGCACGTTTCTAGGTGACTTCCCAGGCAGATACTTAATCGTACTAACAGCCGACGGACTATTCTCTGTGTATTGTTTGTTCATAAGTTAAAAGAAAAATATTCCTGGCAAATATTTTTTTTTGGATTTCTCTTCCTGTCTAAGTATAAAAATACGATTGGTTAATCGCACTTGTTCACTTGTGTGTCAGCGAACCAGAGAATATGACTGAGGATTAACCGACAGCCAATCCGGAGCTTCGGATTGGGTCACTTTGTTCCAAGACGTCTCCCTTCATCGGACAGTCCGTGTCTTCTAGTGTGTCCTGTCTTTGTGCAGCCAATCTGCCGCCTGAGTGTTGACGCCTGAGGCGCAGTGTTTAAGAGATTCCTCCTCTTCATCCTCTTCCTCTCCTTCCTCCCTGCCCTTTTAATGTTCCTGTGTATAGGTGAGGTGTTGATGATGTAGATAAGAGAATATTGCACTCTTTAGGGTTTCTTTTGATCTTGATTTGTTACTGTGACTGTACATGCGTGGAAAAACAAGATAAGAGTTAGACATGCTTCATTTCGGAGAATTACGGCCAAACATTGCGTGTGTGTCGGATAACAATCAAACCCCAAATTGCTCGCTGTGTTCACGGAGACAAGAAAAAAATCATCTCAAATCATCTCAAAAAGCTCAGCTACAAGGAGAGACAGATTATTGCTCGGGGAAAAGAAAGCCAGTGGTGTTGGAGGGGGGAAAAAAATGATTATCTATTTTTCTAATCCATTGTTGGATGACTACAGAAGATGAAGCAGATTTGTTGTAGCATGTCTAACTCTGCGTGAGGTTGTTTCACTCCGAACCAGAAGCTAAAGCCTTTGTGGAACTGGAAATGTAACGTAGCTTGAGGCGGAAAAACTCCCTCAAGCATGTACCAATGAAACTCTCACTTGCATCGTTCACAACTGCTCGAGCCATAAATCTGAGCGATGTAAAAAAGGTTTACTGACCTTTAATATGTCAGCGGGCTCAAAGAAAACCTCATCATCAAAAGAAAACGTGGCATAGATGTAATAAATTTTACGGATGAGTCTTTTTTCTTTACATGATTCGAGCGCACAATCTAGTAATAAAACCGCGGAGCCGTGCAGATGTTGAAAGCTGTCTGGCAGAGGATAAAGGTTGAGGTGTGCCTTTTTCTAGTGAGGACAGGTGATGGTGACGGGGGGGAGACGCATGCTTACTGGACTGAACCTGGTCGTTAAACTGCATACGAGTCAAGCTCAGATACTACTTGGTGTTTGTACGGCTCGTGTTTTAGGTCTCTCTTACGACACATAGGCCATATTCCAGATGTTTTGATTCGTTCCATAGGATTGCTAGAATGTAGAGAAGCACAGAGATACTTAGAGATTAAGGCATTAAAAACACTCAGATTCCGCTGGATTTGACCATGTTTTATATATTAGTACACCGACTAGAGGGAGCTTTGGTTTAGACAGCTTTATGTAAAAAAAAAGAAAAAAAAAGAAATCATCTTTCAGTGTTTACTTTGTTTCAAGAGCTTGATTTGTACTTTATCTGCGCTAGCTACCTATAGTGTATATCTGTCGGGTTTGAAATCTTAAACTGATCCCAGATGTGTGTGTTCTCGGTCCTCGTGCGACTGTTCACGCAGACCTGGGACCAGCTGTACTCCTATGTTAACTTTCAATTATTAAACTATTATTCATTTTTGAATCAAACATCTCTTGAGGTTCCATGTTAAGACCTGAAAAGTGCCATCTGACTGCCCCCCCATAGTTATTTTTTTCTCTCCCGCATCTCCTTTTTTTAACATGGAATTTCACTTCACTTTTACAGACTGGAGATATTTCAGTCTTGAAGTGTTTGTTTTTTTTTTTTTTTGGTTTTTTCTTTTCTTCGCGAGTGTGATGACGTGCGGTTCATTTCGATGACCTCAGACACTGTAGCCACTCTCGACCAGTCACACGCTGTCATCACGGCTTTGATAGTGTTTAAGGGTTATGATACAGATGCATTTTTTTACAGTGTATGTATGATTTGCTGAAATAAAAGCTATATTGACCAATGTTTGCCGATGACTGCGGGGTCATGAGTCAAGAATACGTGCAGGAAGTTTCTGTTCCACGTCTGATGCTTCACTTCTCTAGTTTTTATTCAGGGGAAATGGGAAGTTTTAAGGGAAATGAGTAAAATGCTCCAGTTTTGTCCAGCTGTTGATGAGTCGCTTGTGAGCTGTGTGAACAAAATGAGTCAACATCTGCAATAAGTGGAAGACGAGAGTACTTATGCATGACTTCAAGCTAATTGAGGGGAGAGGGACAAACTGCTTGTATGTCGGCAATGAGTTCTGTGTGCAGGAACATTATTGCATTATGTAGGAGAAGATGCATAAAATATGTATGAGCCCTCGTCACACCCACACCATGCATGCATACACACAGTGTACGCAACATGTGGAGCAAATGTATAACACTCAGAGAATAGGTGCAAGAAAAAAGCGTATTCATTGACCTGGAAAAGTTTTATTTTCCCCTCAGAGAACAACAGTTTTGTTGTCGTTGCCGGCAGCGGGAATTCACACAATGAGCAACGTATGTGTGTTGGCAACAAGGGCCTGTCAGCGGCTCCAGAGAGGGAAGTCACTGGGTAAATATCTAATGTTCATTTTCACACACTTTTCCTCCCCTCGTATGTGCTGACCATAGAAATGTGGAGAGATACGATCTCGGTGGCTAATTTCCAGCCTGTTGTTGGAGTCGGTCCAACGACAACAACAAGGAAAAAAAGAAAAGGATCTGCCAACGTATGGGGAGACGGAGTGACTGAGCGCTGACGGGAAACGCCTCAAATTGCAGGAAGCACTTCTGATGTTAGGAAATCAGGTTTCTTGGATAAGCATTACTTTGTGACGCAAGTTCTTTTTGTCATGTTTTTATGTTGGATGAAGAGAAAGTATATAGTTAATAATGAGTAGTACTTCAATGGATTAATTATATGATCCTTTTATTAGATTTCTTCCAGAGCCACAGAGGAAATATACCAAACTACTATTTAACATTTAAACTCAAATTTGATCTTATTGCTTTTCAACATGTTTAATGTATTGATTTTTTTTTTGCTCTGCAGCTTTACTATGTTTGATTGCCTGCTCATTTTATTGTTCAATTCTTTTCTGTGGCCAATTGACAAGGCCTGAGCTGAGCGTCCAGGCCGTGCTGCTGAGGAGGCACTATGGCTCACCTTAATGGTTAAGTCCCTGTCAATACACTCTCTGACACACACACACACTCTTAGGAGGCTCATGTTACTGTGGCTGAATCAGCACAAGCACTACACATCCACAGAGAGTGGGACAGCGCAGGTTTAATGGTTGTACCAGTTGAATTGGAGCTTCAGAGCTGGAAGGGAATCATTATGTCATACTGAGCCTCTGCTGAAAATACTATACTAATACTATAGATACACAGTTCCCAACTAGCAAATAAATAAATAAACTTTATGAGATTAAGGTTTTAAAACACCAGAAAGGGCTTAGAATATCCAGGCATGATGCTTATTTAAAAAGTTATTCTGAGATGCCGCAATTCATTTTGGAATATGCCAACATTTCATGCTCGACAGTAATCTGCCCGGGTCTTAATGGCGCCATTTACCGCCTCAAAACTGTACATTTTTAAAAAGGGTGGGTTGTCATCTTTCTGGCATTCCTGCCTCTCATGCATTTTAATTTCCGAGTGGGTTTCAGACAGATTTCATAAGCCAACTTCTCAAACAGTCAATATCTGGTAAACTGCTGTAGTTTCTGTTAAGGATTTAATGAAGCAACATTTTGTGTCAATCTAAGCCAAGTTTAATGTGTAAAACTACTTTGTGCCGCCGTTTGTTTTGTTTTTTCCTTTATTTCAAAGCATTGTTGTTGTCAAAAAAAGAAAGAAATCCAACCAGGGTCCAAAATATCATCGAGCCTGTAGTGTTACATTAAATCTAATTGAAGATTGTGCTTTCATTGGAAATTGAATGAGTGATTGATCTGAGACAAACTTCAAGCAGCCCTGAACAAACACAACTTAAATGTGTTTGAATTAAAGAATTACAAGATAGAACAAAACATTCCCATTCAAATTATGCTGCTTCCTCCTGAAGCAGCGCCAAGCAGGAACGTGTCTTCCTGTCTTTCAGTCCAATAAATGAGGGCTTCCAGGAAGGGGCTGTGCTGTAAAAGCCAGAGATCACTTAGCTGTGACTCACAACCAGCCATCAAGCTGTTTTCCTCTATATTCCTGTGTTTTAATGAGGCAGACAGCATCGCGCAAAGAGAGCTTTCCCATCAATAACCTAACTGCTTAGTGGCTCGATTCTTGTCTGGTCAATGTCGGGCTGGGAAGACAGTGGAGCGGATGAGGGAGGCAGTAATCTATGCATCAGTAGGCTGAGGATACAGTCGTGGGGGAATCAATTTTATGGCAGGTTGGCCGGCTCTCATGGAGATTATAAACTTTTCTAAATACGAGTTAAAGTAACTGCAGTATTCTGAAATTCTAAACACGCACGTCATACAATTTAACATAGAACAGCAAAAACTGTCTTTGTACATGGAAACTACATTATCTTTTAATCAATGTAGGGTTTTTCTTTTTAAAATAAAATTATGCTTCATGTCACTTTAACTCAAAATTCCTTACACACTGCTTGGTTGATATTTCATTTTTGTCTTAATTGAATTATATTCATTTAGTAAAATGTACTCATTAAATAAAAGATAAGATATTTTCTTTAAAAGAGTGAGAAAATACCAGTGTAGTATGACAAGGACATGACACCTACAGTGGGTGCAGGTCATTCATTCTACAGGAGTTGCTGCCCTCAGGTGGATAATACGAGTCTTCAACTAAATATAATAATATAACATCCCCTCTTTATTTGTGCTTTATTATGTTTCTCAATGACTTATGTT
>CAAKHC010013817.1:24250-42340 GCA_901007825.1 Macroramphosus scolopax | reverse complement strand
AGTTCTTATTTGAGAGAAAACACACACACACACACACACACACACACACACACACAGAAGAAGATTAGATAGATTATTTTAGCCTGGAGATTGTTATGGTCTGCATCCTCAATAACTTGTGCTTCCTGTTCCCACGGTAATAGTCACACTATAATCCATGATCACAGGCTCAGGCCCCCCAGTTTCCCCCAAGACGATTTTGTTTTAAATTTAGTCACACACAAGCGACAAGACAAGATCTATTGGCTAGACGATCTACGACAAATTCTTGGTGCAGGCTTTAATTAGTTTCCTAAATGTTCTTAAGCGGCATTGTCTTCCTTTGGGGTGTTTCTTTCCAGAATGTAGAGAAGTTCTTACCCCGAAGGTCCGACAGTTATCTGAACTAAAATGACTCCAGTCTCTTGAGAAGGAGTCGTTAACCACAGGGCACAGCAAGTGACAGGAGTTGTGACGGTTTGCTGGAATTTTAGACTGAGATTTTGGCATTTTTTTGTTGTTTTTATTTTCAGTGTAAATGAGCCTAGATAAGAATTTTGCAACGTCACACAACAGCAAGTAAATGATTGTTTGAAGACGCCTTAAAAGGAGTGTGACAACATCCTCTCGAAGCATTCTTTGTATAAGCATGGACTCAAAATGACTCAGTTATGGGAAGGACAGTTTTTTTTCTTCCCCCCACAAACATCACCCACTTTTTTTCCGACATGGGCAAACACCCTGTGTTCTTCAATGCCCATGATTTAGACTGGCTTATTTTTCCAATAATAAACTATATCAGTGAGGAATGTAGGGCTGTTTCCTTTGGGCCCTCACTGCTGCACTTAAGAAGCCAAGGGGTTGAACAGTGGGGGATTATAGAGTGAATCATGAATAGGTCTTTCTTAACCATGTATGTGGCCGCTGTAGACATGTGACCAGTGATGCTGCTTGCAGAGTCATCTTCCTTTTCTGCGGTGTTGGACTGAGAATCCGGCATGTATCAATGACTCTTAAAATAAATACTCACACTGAGATAAGTCTCATTCAGGACATACTAACTTCCTGTTTGACAGGTAGCGAACTCCAATAAGGATTAACATAGGTTGTAAAAAGCTAAGTTAGCTGTAACTGTAATGTGTACAGTTGAGGCGATTTTCCAGTGAATAATTGCTACAACTCTTCCACACCTAAGCCGTGATCATGTGTCGTTCTTGCCACCTGCTGATTAAAGTTTAAAGGGATTAGCCCTGAAGTTGGCAACAGCTTCGTCTTATGTGCACTTAAGGTGAATTGAGCTAAAGTGATGATCTCCTGCGTCAAGTGTTGGAACTAGGCTGCGTGGACTATTTGGGAGTGACTGGCAGTTTGGCTTCAGATGGAGGGAGCCTTCCACTGGCTCATAAAGAAGCTGCCTCCTGGGTCTCAGCTGAAAATCTGCCATTCCCCAAATTCTTGGAACAGCAGTTAGTGGATCGCAAGCCCTCCTCACATCTACCTCAGATCACTGAGGTCAGCTACATCTGTCGCCTGTCAACTCCCTATTGCAGTTTGTCCAAATGGGATAAATCTGCACCTTAAATTTTGATATTAGCCTATTTTTCACCATGAGATCGGTTAAACTCCCGTCCGCCATCACATCCGACATCTGTTTAATAGATGGCCTCCTTCAAAGAACAGGAACCATTGCAAATGTATCCACTTTATGGTTTTTAATTCTATCTGTCACACCTCAGTATAACTCTTTACACACACTTCTCCTCAGAAAGGCTGTTATACAACAGTGAGAGTCCTGCTGGCGTATTCGTTGATTTTAAAACACTTTCCCATTGTGAGCAGTGTCAGACAGAGCAGGTATTCAGTCAGCCATCTCTATCCCCAGCTGGTCACACCATCCAGTCTCGTTCACATTCCCTGACGTCCTCTGTCTTCTCCACTGCCCCAAGCTCCATCTAAAGACAGAAAATTGTTGCATTGTCCACTGTCCCTCCTACATACCTGAGTCTGTCCCAACTTTCTCTTTCAGCTCCATTCCTGTTATTTCCTGTAAATTTGTGCCCACTCTAATGCCTACTTTCTGTTGTAATATTCCTCATGCACTTACGATCAGAGAAGGGTTGCGGTTGAATCATTTCAACCTTATTTTGTGTAATATATGATTTCATATTAGCATTTAGTGCTGTTTCTGTGGAGCTTTGACACACGAGCTTTGACAAATGGCGCGAAGGATCACAGATATTAGTGACCACTGACTTTGGGTTATGTCTAGTTCAGACTACATTAGATTAGATGTGATTTTCCTACAACCGATCCCGCTGACAAAATCCCTGGATCAGAGTGAGTCATCTGACAATAACAAATCAGCTCTCAGTCGCTCTGTGAACTTGTCAAAGCCACCAGCAGAGAGGCTCACTGAGGCAACGGGATTCAAGTATTTGAATCCATCAGTGATGAGCTTTAGGCATGAGAGCCAATGAAACTACACCCACACCACCTCTACTGGTGCTGTGGAGCACATCAAACCAGGTCGAGTCCCTTAAAATCTGTACTGAATTTGGAGGATCTGCTTTTATGTATTATGCCCTGACTTTTTATGTCTATTGTAATCTTTAAAGTCATTTTAAACTGATGCTCAACATCATTGAAAATAAAGGCCAGAATAATACGGCAAACATATGTGGAAGTAATCCGTCGGACTGTGTGTCTGTGTCCACCTGTTAACTTCATCTGCACGTTAAAGGCTGAACAATCTGTCTTCCTTGTTAGGGGACAATGATCCGTGCCAGGTGCGTGAGGGCTCTCAACTCGCTCGCTTTGGAAACGCTCACATGGATCTTACTGCTGTATGATGCTGCGGACGTTCAATACATTCAGTGGAAGAACTGTTGTTACAAACAATTCAAACCAACAGATTCAAAGTTCGGGACCTATATCACATTCTTTATTGGTGTTAGTCTATTATCTAAAGCTTTAATAGTAGGCGGGAAATCGGACAGCCAACTGAATGAGGCAAAGCTTAATATTAAGACGTTGAAAGAGAAAGTCTGTTCTCCCCATGTGCTGTTTTTATTCATAAAAGGAGATAAGTACAGATTGTTTGTACTGAGATCATGCAAAGCTAATCCAGTCGAGTCCCAGAATAAAAAAATATTTGAAAAGAGTATAATAGGTTCCTTTCATTCTCCACTCTTGCAGCTCACAACCTCACGTACAAGTACATCGCCGATGGGCATCCAATCTCACACATGTATTTGATTGAACATGTGTTTGCACAATGTCACTGATGGATCAGGCTATGACGTAGACCAGTTTCCTGTGGCCCTGGAAGATGATCTGATTGGCAGGGGGAGGCCTTAGCTTCTTAAATTATAGGCTTGTGCTGAATGTCCACAAGAGGTAATGAGTGGATAGCCTGAGTCATGCTCGGTGTCGGCATGTGAACTTCAATCACCACCCATATCCATATGGAAGCTACTGTGACCGAACAGATCTGTATTTCGTTACACTGCACTTGGTTTTCAACCACAGAGCGCATCATGTGACATGCTACAGAGAAGTCTTGTTGAACTTGGATCCTTCCCCTTGAGTACGACCATCTGTGTCCCTTAAGAGCCAACACTGACTGCAGTGCAGTTTCCCAGTGAGGCCCCAAGAAAAAAAAACTCATCCAGAGCTTCACCTCACATCTGGATGACCGAGGGGTTAGAGGCAAGGGTTGGAGGAATAGTGGGAAGGGGCGTCGTTCCACTTCTGTCTTGTTTCTGGATTCTACCCCTTTGACGCACTTGGTATAACATCTTGATAAATGTGGTCACAATCTGAGATTGTTTGCAATCTGGCAACATACGATTGTAGTGTCCTTGGGAAACCAAAATAACAGAGCAGAGGGAGGTGTTACTGAGTGGTTATAATTCAATTTGTAGTGTGTACTGAGTGTGTACAAATGTGAATCATTGGGTTTTCAGCCCTGGGGTGTGTGTGTGTGTGTGTGTGTGTGAAACATTTGGCTTGTTTAACATCTCCATTGTCAATGGAATTGTAAAATCAACAGCTGAGAAATGGTGACATCAAGTGCCTTGACCTTTTCGTTCCGTATGTTAGGAAATTAACCGCTTCTTCCCTTAGGTGACTTTTGAAACAGTATCAGACATGCACAACGGTCCCCATTGTCACATGATGATTAGAACGGGGGGGACGTTTATATTTTCCATATGCTCTTACAGAACATTTAAAAAATGCATTCTTAAAGAGTGTTTATATTGTGCTCTGTGTTCTTTCATTGGTGCTGGTGTGTTTGGACAATAATGCCAGGACTTGAAGTTGACAGATTAGGAAAAAAAGCATGCCTCAGATATGACTGCCAAAATATTAGAGCAATCTCTTTTGGCCCACAGCCCACGAGAGCCTCTCTATTACTAATCTAAACCAACTGGTGGGAGGCTCTCTTAGCTTAGTGAAAGCAAGCTAAGGGAAGACAAAGGAAAGGTCCACTGATTTGTGGACCTTTCGGAGAAGAAGCAACCTGTTAGGGTGTTTCTATGGCAAAGGGAGAAAGTACATTAGAAAAAGGGTGGACGGAATAAATGTGTATGGAGTGCTGGGTGAGTTGAAGAGGGGGGATGGGGCTCCAAGGATGTGACTCAGACTCCCTGTCAAAACCAGCGGGGAGGGGACCTGATGAGAGAGGGATTGAACGGAGGAGACCAGGGGTGGAGTGGGGGAAAGAAAACCCAGCCCCTCTTATACCACCCGACTCCACTCCGCATTCAGCGTCAGCAAAAAACCCTAATGTGATCAAGATGGAAGTTGTCTTTGGACTTTTTACTGCTCCCCGGCTTTCCGCCTGCGTTTGGAGCGTTCTACGGCTTTCTGACCATTTTACAGCGAAGATACTGACTTGAGTTGAGAAACAGCTTCCAGAGACCAAAAGTAAACCGTGTGTCAACTCACTCGGAGGGAGAAGGATTCCCTTTTCTCAAAACGCAGACGGATTTCTCTCAGTGGATGAATGGAAAGGAAATATAACTGGGTAACTGTACTTGTTGGACTAACTGCCGGATCTGCAGTCTACTTCTTGGATCTTTTTCAGTGCTGAATACATAAAGCCAATCGATTACATATGTAAAGCTCTGTCATGTCTCATCACTGGAGGGTTAACAAGACGTTAACTCCGGCATGAAACATTACAAATATACTGAGGGGATAATAATGTGGTTGGATCAATGGCAAGTCGAAGGAACAGCTGCTTTGGGACAATTTTAACCTTCGTTGTTGAACTGATAACCAGGTGTGGGTTCATGCAACAGGCGCAGATGACAGTTGGAACCATCCGGCGCTCATTCTGAGGAAACAAAAGGTGTGAAATAAATTACTTTTACTGCATACGAAATGGTTGGAAGGAGCAGCTCATATATACAGTATACATATAATAGATAAACCTAGTAATACCCATTACTTGAACATGTGACATATGAACAGAGAAAGAAAGTTTATTGAAATGATAGTATCTAAATCAAGTGTGTATCTTTTGTTATAATTCAAGGATTTTTATTTTATCTGGATGTATTATACTGCTGTGTCACAGAGAGTCGGCTGTTCACGGGCACTAACTGTCATTAATGCTCAAATGTACTTTTAGTTACCCAGTTGAATCATTCTCAGTTTTGTGGGTGAAAGGTTGAGTACAGAGTGACAGTCAACAAACACCCTGAATTTTTCAAATGTTTTTAGTCCGATTTGTATTGAGGGTTTTATTGTAGATTGGACCAACTGCTTCGGGTTACAGTTGGCTGTTTATAAGTAAACAAGTTACAACTCGAGTTATCTTACTGATTATCTTAGTGTTTTTAAATGCCTAAAGCTGTCTCAGATTAAGGCCATCCTATGTCGAAGGCATGTTATGGGTTAAAAAGATTGTAGTTTACAATGTCAGTTTAGCATTCAGTCACTCAACAAAGTCGTTAGCTACGTAACTGTTAACATTTTAAATAAAACATTACTTATCGTATTTTCATCCAACATTCTGTTGCTGTTAATTCATGAATTGGGAACACTGTTATTTTTTTTCTTATCCTCATGACTTTTATCAATTGCAGATCTGTCTCATTATCGCCCGCAGTCAAACCCATATCCATGGGATAGCTGTGGCCGTGCAACATGCCCGTATCCATACGCAAAAGAAGTTGGGAGGAGCATGTGACCCACCGATCAGGATTACAATACAGCTATGACGATCTGGATCTGGTTTGCTGCCATGGGGTTGACAGCAAGGGACTTTGGATTGGTTCAGGGGCTTCCAAGCAAGGACGATGGACAAGGTGCACCTCTATGCCGGAGGGCTGCTACCAACTGCCTGCAGGTGACTTGGCTCAAGCATCGGTTTTTACGACCTCTGTTGATGTATCAGATCCTCAGTCGGAGTATTTGAAGCAAAAAGAAAGCGATGCAAACGTCCCACTGGATTTGCCGGAGGAGATTATTCATGGCTCTCATGAGTGTATAGAACTTGAAGTGCCCCAAAGTGGCACAGACGATCTCAAAACCACAAGCAAGGTGGATTCTGAAGAGTGTCACTGTAACTCAAACAGTGAGACATGCAGGTCAAGTATGTTTTCTGCAACTGATAAGAGCAACCATAGCGAGGAAACCATCGATGGTGAAAGTGAGGTTGGCACAGACAATAGCCAGAATCACATCATCAGCGATGACGATAATGTCTTTAAAAATCCACATATTTCTGGTGAAAAGCGACAATGCATCTCTAGTTCTTCAAACAATGGGCCTCCACTGTCCGAATCGGTGGCTGAACAGCCTGGCAAACTTCCAAATCATCAGGAAACAAAGGAGAGTCATACAGATAGTTACAGCAGACCTCCTGATATCTCCGAGGCCGCACTAAATCCGGCCTCTGCTGCTGAACCAGGACCTCAAACTGACCCTCCAGAAGATGAGGAAGAGAATATTTGCACCTCTGGCCACGCTGGTGAGGACGTAACATTAGCAATTGTTGTGCTGGACAGTTCAAGTAGTATGACGGAGAGTTGTGATGGGATGTTACACAGAAACGAGGAGCCGGTTTTGACTTTAGTGGAAGATGGAGAACGTGACAAAGGAGTTACTGAAACCTGCAGCTCAGAATCTGCTGACAAGCCGGATGGATCAAATAACCAGGAACCTTTAAATGAAAATACCGGACCTACACATAACCCCAGAGACCAAGTTCAAGAAGGAAAGCAGGATCAACATGACTGCGGGGGAGTATTGGATCAGCCTCATGGTTGGGAAACATCCTACCATGCACTCTTGGGACAGCATGATGTTGAAATGACAGCACTCAAAGGGCATCAGGCAGAGGACAACACACAAGCAGAGAGCAGCAAGATGTCAGCAGAAGTCAGGTGTGGGCCAAACACATCATCTGATATTTGTGTCAAAGGTCAGTGTTGCTCTTTTACCGTCAACAGCAGGCTGTCATCGGAACAACCCGGTACTGGGAGTCTGGAAGAAGACTCCCCACAGATAAATATTACTCAGTGTGCAGACCTGTCTTTGAAAATGACAACAGCAGTAAGTCAACCAACTGAGAACACTGATGGAACATCGTCGTCCAAGAACGTAGTTGTTAATGAGGACCAAAGTCTAGCTCGTCCGTTTGAAAATAGCAGTCCAAAATTGGACATTATTCAAGAGGTTAACCTCAATGAGGCAGGAGACACCCAAGCACTGCCTCCTCAGATGAACACTGCCCAAAATACAGCTGTACACTCCCATATGGATGTTAAATATACAGCAACTGAACATGCCCAAAACCTGCTGACGTGCTCTGCAGAGGTCAGCGATCAGCTCTTACTTGACGAACTCCATGGCAACGAAGCTCCTGGGTGTTTCAGTGAGTCACCTGCCTCGGAGGTGGCAGATGTTCAGAGTGAGCCACTCCACATGCCAGCGGCCACAGTCTCCAGGATGGAGCAGAATGATGAGGCCACCCGGACAGTTATTCACGGGGACATACACAGTGCCAGTCCAGCTTCGGATGGGAAGAGTGAGCCTGGAGATGAGGATGAGGAGAAGGTGGTGAAAGTACAGATGAGAAAGGTAAGGCCTTATAATAAGTATCTGCAGCAGAGATACAGTGTGAGATATTAACTTCGAATGGTTTAGTCTTTGTTCCTTATCATGGTTCAGGCACATCTGCATTTCACATGGAGTCCTTTTTTGAAAATAAACTAGCCTATACAGCCTATGAATAATTTTTGTCTCAGACTTTGGCAAGCGTCTCGGAAAACAATGACTTCACCCTCACATGCTTACAGATCTGCGAGCGGGGGGATCTGCGAAATGTTTTAAACTTTCTTAACTGCTCATAGGGAAACAAGGTCCTGTGAGTGCATGGGCGCTATGAACTGAACTCAGAGGTATTTGGAAGCTCCACTTACCGCCTGAATGAAAAGCTTTTCCACCAAAATTGTTATGCCAGCATGCATACGCCTGAAGTGCCAAAGATGAATTTAAACTTGTTGTTACAAAGCGAAGTCCAGAGATCTGTCATAGTAGTTATTTATTATTAGGAGCTGTTCCACTTGGAGTGACAAAAAGAAATCCATCCAGAATGTATTAAGTGGGCATGTTGTTTTGATGAAAGTACCAGAATGTGGAAAGTTAAATTCCTGTGATGAGTTCTCTTCCCTCGCACAGTTTAATATGAACATCCCAATTTCAACTATGTGTCTTTGCACTGGTTTTATGTAGTGGTTATAAAAAATTGTTGTTTGTGGAAATGTGCTGGATGTTAAATGATTTTACAGACAGACAGCGTGTCAACATCAAAAGGAGTTCACTTAAGTGTTCCTCCATGAAGGAAATCCCCTTAATATGAGTGTATATAAACAAGCAGGTTGAGTGAGGACAATCCTTACACACTGCGATTCTCTCCTTAATAGAATAATTAGGATAGTTATTGTCATAGTAATCATCTGAGATGTATTATTGTTAGAATCTATCATGACATTTGATATTGGCTTGTTTTTCTTTCAGCTGCTGCTTTCAGATGATCTGTGGTCACGCACAGTGTTTTTAACTTTATAATAATTAATTTCCGTTAAGCCGCTGTGTTTATTATATCTATGTTTCTCTAATTGAAAGCAGAGACTCATGTAGCGGGGGGGAAGTGACCCATGTGACCAGTCGAAGTGTTCCCCTTACGTTCTGGTTGTGTCTGTGTTAGCAATGAAAACCCAGTTTATTATTGTTGTATTATTTTTTCATGTGTTTGCATGAACACTTGAGGGTTGATGTAACAGTCCCTTTTGGGAGCGTGGAAAACCACTGACACATTTTAACCACCGGCTTCAGTTTCAATCTTTGGAAGACTTTAAACCTTTGGATTAAACACTAAAACCCACGGCTCCTGTAACTCAGACAGAGGAGTTGATCAATAAAAGAGGAAGGAACCATTTGCCATTTTTTGACAGCATTTGGTGAATATAATGTATATTGCCAGTTTACGTGATGTAAAGAAAATGGGCAGTAAGTATTAGCATTAATGTCCTCTGGTGATGTAACAAACATTACTTAATATAAAGAAAAAAAATATAAAACAAAAAAAACCCTGATTATATTATCTATCTGGACAACAACAAGGCACATCTATGTCCTTTGTGCACCATGTTGTTGTTAAAGGTTCAGTTTGTAAAATGAACCCCATCTGGTTTACATAATGGTTTGAGATTAACCTGATATTGGGCTTTGTTACAGTATTTATTTGTTTAAGCAACAAGGCCTTATCCTGACCTCAGGGCCAAACTGGCTCAACTGTCGTTTATCTGACAGCAGACAACCTGGCAGCATCAGCTCTCTCTGTGTCTGACGTTACTGCCTTTCTCATCTCTTTTCTTCACGACAAACTCTCCTCTGTTTGTTGGTTCGGAATGATTGAAAAAACAGCATGCGTGCTGCGGAGGGATGTTTAATTGTTTTGCACACCACGCCGCACATCATTTCAATTCCCAGAACTGAAAAATGGGATGCAGGCTACCAGGTGTACGAGGGAGTTTGTAAAACAGAGCAAGGAGAGAGGAAGGAGGGGTCTAGGAGTTCAAATACTGTGGGAACTGTCTCCCATCAAAAAACAGGAAGCGGGAGGAATGTTACAGAAACCGCAAAAGATGGGAATGAGAGAAAAGAAGCACCAAAACCCACTAGAATACCTCCTTAAAAAACGATGCCTCCCGGAGGCGCATGACAACGCTCCAAACTTGTTTTTTACTCTGCTGCTTTGTGGTTGTTATTTGCCATCTCAATCCACATGCTTTTGTTCATTCAGTAAGGTCTCCTAAAGCTGTCATTGTTTTACCATGATACAATGTTTCATTGTGATACTTCGCCAAAGAGAGAGCACATAGCAGTGTGCACTGCCGCTAGCTGGGAATGCAATGAATGCATCAATGTGACACACATTTCCATGACACACATGGACCCTCAATATGTATTTGTTCTCCCGGCAAACAAAATAGGAAACTGCTTTTGACAGGATAATTGGTGTACTAAATGATAGCACAAGTCATAAGATGTTTTTGAAGCCGCTGCATCCTCCTTTTTATCCATAAGCCTGTCAACCCCTCACAGACTATCATTAGCCGCAACAACTCAGCTCATAAGAATGTTGTTATCGGCGCACACCCATTATAAACTCGCACGAGATCAAGCCACATGAGCCACCTCACAGACTGGTTTTATGATTTGTGCTTAATAGAGGCGACACGGCTCAGGATGTTGAGTGGTAGTCTAGTCAGTCCGACCCTCCATCAGAGGCCGTGTCCTTGAGGGAGAGAGTCCCCCTAATGAGGAGGTTGGCTCCTTGCATGGCAGCTTCCACCATCAGTGTGAATGAGGCAACATTGCAAAGCACTTCGAGTGTTGTTAAGGTAGAAAGATATTATATGACTACAGCCTATTTACCATATTCAACCTACATGATCTCATTACACCTAAGAACCCATTCAGTACATGAAAAACCAGGCTCACATCCACATGTTACCATGCCTCCATACCTTAGCAGAACCATACAAACACTGTGGCTGTGTGTCCCATGAGCTCACTCTCATAAAGTGTTTAACAGGATCTGTTAGCTGCGATTGTAGCGATGTTCGTTTGTGACTAATGAGCCAGCCGTCTGATGTCATTAGTTCTCGGGGTTCTTCCCGGGGAAAGAATCTCGGACGGGAAGCCACGCCCAGACCCAGATAGAGAGACAGAGAAGGAGAAATGGAAATATTGTGTCAAAAAATGCTGTTTTTTTTCAAATTCTATAAAATGCTTATATCAAACAAAACAGTATTTAATGACAGAGGAGCAGGACGGAGTAGCCTGTGAAGGTGGGATAGATTTTGAGCCTTTGAGCTTGTCTTACTGGAGAGGAACCACCTGGGGTCAGTGTTACACTTGTTACCATAATGTTGACAGGAAGCAAAGCAGTTTACGGACCTCTGGGGAACATAGTTAATACTGAACCTAAGATGATTAAACAGTAAACCAGTAAAAACATGGCGTTGAGAATGATTGAGTGATAGTTAGAATACAGCTACACTCAGAAATCCTGTTGCACCAATAACATACTAAAGGAAATCTTATTTATTTAACCCAGCCTTACATTCAGAGGTGTCCTGATATTACCATTGTGCACAGTTCTGTCACCTACCAAATCATCTGATCACTGAAGAGGGTCTATAATGAGAAAGAGAAGTAACATTCTAATACTCTGTCTCATCTTTACAATGACTTCTGTCTACTTAGCGTGAGCACGCTCGTCTGGACTCGATGGTGTTGCTGTTGATGAAGCTGGACCAGTTAGACCAAGAAATTGAGAATGCCCTCAATGTCACCTCTTCTAAGGACAGCACCCCCACCCTGCATCGACGGCAGCTCCAGGTACACACCTGCATATTACCTTTCCTGGATTAGGCTGAAGTCTCTACAGAAAGTCATAAAGCTGCTGTAGCAGTGAGCTGAAATTCATGTCCCCTAGTGGCGATAGATAGTCCTTGAAGGAATACTGAAATATAAGAGCAAAATGCTGCTCTTACCACAACAATGAAATGCCAACACTGTCA
Organism: Macroramphosus scolopax; assembly: GCA_901007825.1. Taxonomy (NCBI): domain Eukaryota; kingdom Metazoa; phylum Chordata; class Actinopteri; order Syngnathiformes; family Centriscidae; genus Macroramphosus; species Macroramphosus scolopax. The sequence goes on along the minus strand of CAAKHC010013817.1, from coordinate 30,254 downwards.
TGTTTTGGATTTCACTTGCAGGGGCTTGATTTAGGATCCGTGCCAGCAACATCACAAAACCCTCCACATCTACATGCTCCCACTGACTCCGCCGGGGGACCGACATCAGCCCTTGGAGCAAAACCTAAAGTCGGGGTAAGTCATGATCTCTGCATCACATCATCATACATCCACATCAGCAACACATCCACCCATGATCGCATTGTTAATGTTGGCCCAGTACAGTACCACACTTTTGGCAGCCTGATTTGTATTAAGATCTACTAAGACGATTTTAAGTCATTTTTGAAATGTTGTTTTCCATCCTGGCGGAGAGATTCTTCTTCCGTAGTGAAACAAAACACTCTCTATTCAGTTGGCAAAAGATATATCTGTATTTTACAGCCAGACATCCAGCAATAATCAGCATAAATAAAGATGAACGTCAATAGCTCTGTTCTAGCATCAACTATTTCAAATGAGTGATCTTGACCAGGGTTTGGGGCAACCTAAAGTCCAACTTTATGAAATCTGAAATTGACAGATTAACAAGTTCAAATATGTGGAGCACTCCCATCAACTCGAGGCAGCGCATTCATCATGCACAGCACAATAGCATCGACCGCTCTCTATGGAGAATGGATGGGATCTGTCCTGTTCACATGCTGCAATGCATTTGGTGCATCGTTAGGAGTGGCGGGGAGGGGTCGAGGTGGTTTGGACGGTTGGGGAGGAAAGCTTGAGTACTTGCGTCGACTTGGGACCAATGGGAGGATTTGATTGCAGTAGCCGGAATCCAACCTGTAGAGGGCAGCCCCTATGAATATATATATATAACACAATATGTGAATTAAAATACATCGCACTTAATAAAGAGCTCAATCAATCAACAACAGGAAATAATCATAAACATGGCTTTCAGCTAAACAAGTTATTTGGGGGTTTGGTTTTTATGTGTCCTGTATTGGACGCTTGTTTTCTCTTGGGACATAGTTATACAAACGTTGAAATAAATCAGCAAAGAGGGGTCATACACACACAGTCATACTTATAGTGAATCTCCCAATTGTAGGAATGTTCCTCAGCACTTAGGGCTTAGCCAAGCAGACGTAAAAACTCTATAATTAGCTGGTTCCAAAGACCTAGACCCATTCGCACCAACAAAGGGGTCAGGAGGGGGGTCTGGAAGGTGAAAAACCATAACAGGGGGGCGAGGGGGTGCGCTTCAAGTGAGACATGCCCCTTTAAGCCCCTTGCTTGCTCATTTAATGACTTCGTCAGCCATTACCTTCAGAACGAGGGCCAAGTGAACAAGGCCAGTAGTCAGCATATTGAGCACTCAAGCAAGCTTTTACAAACGATGGTTTGTTGGAGAATGCAAAGAAAAAACGGCCATTACCTCTTTTTAAGGCGCCTTATCTTGTGATGTAGTGATGCATAATGTGATCACCCTGAAAGACAAACTGGATGTTTCTGAGGAAAAACATTCCCTTCGTCACATTCCTGCTTTATCTGCCACATTTTCTTATACACATTGCTTTGTCATGCACATCACAGCTTTCCAAAGGCAGGCGATGTGCCTTCCAGTGTGTAGGTTAATCTGAAGACACCACACAACTCTTGCTCTATGACCTGTGATGCACTATGTCTTATGGCCAAGTGTTTCCACAACCTTCATTCCTGCAGTAACCCAAGGTAACTCACTAAGCTTGGGTAAACAGTGCTTTCACTGCGCCTAATAGGAGGCTTTTTTTTACAGTGGAGGCCCTGTTGGGTGATTGATTGAGGCCAAAGAGATGATGACTTCATGAAGGGATTCTCAATAGTAAACAGTAGTAGGGAGACTGTCGAGGTCTTTCAGACTGAAAGTGCGTTGACACCCCCTTAATCTCATTAGACAGACAATACAAATCCTTTGAATGATGTAAACACAAGAAGAACCGAGGTCTTGGTAGAGCTTCGATTCAGCAAGTTTTTATTAATATCAATCTTTGTGAGCCTTTAATGTGAGTTTAATCTCACCATCTATTCCTAAAGGGAGATAACTATATGGTTTCTCCGACTTCTGGCCATGATGATGTAATCCACACATTTACACAAGTTAACACATCATCATTAAACATTGTTTTGTAGCGTGGATCATTCACTGCAATATTTAACCTCATTCTCATGCATCACTGCTCGTGTCTATTGTTTAATTGCTTGTGCATTCCTTCCGCCTTGTGCCGGATTATGCAAGGGATATGTGGTATTTGTGTTAGAACTGTCCCCCCCCGCCCCCCGACACCTCCTGGCACTGAGCGTAACACTCTGGTGTGATTGTACAAAGCACATACTCGTGCTGTTCTGTCTTTTATGTAACCATGATAAATGTGAAGTGGTGTGTGGCTGTGGACGTCGGGGATGAGTGGACATTCACTTTGCATGTACTTTCCGTTGGGTTCATTCCTAGTATTGGCTATTGTTAGCGTTCAGCAGGTGGCTGCTTTTTCTTGCATTAAATTTGTGGATGTTGTGCCACAGCAGGTGACTTTTTTTTTTCCACGGTGGAACTGCTATTCTTTACTCAGAATGTTTTTGTTGGCAGGTTTCTATTACTTATTTAGAGCAGCAGGTGCCCTCCAGTGTTTGGTCGCATTGTTGTGTTGCAACAGGTGTTTTCTTAATAGGCTGGTATACTGTTGATCAGAATGTGTTATATTATATCACTGAGACGTCCGTAGATATCTCCAATTTGAATATTGGGTCGTATTAGCATGAGCCATTTTCCTGGCAATTGCTAGTGATAGCAGCAGTTTATAATTGTAATCATTACTGACAAATCTTAGTTATGCACGTTGTGAGAGCCATTTGTTATGTGACCTCTATTTTTAGAAGTCTGCGGCTGCAGAGGATGTGCCAAGCCACAGTGGCGGGTGGAGGCTGCTGACCCCTGACCACCTTCCTCTGAAACTTACAGTCGGAAACAACATATCAATCACCTTCAGCGTCGGGCTTTCCCAACAACAAGACAAACTCTGAATCCTTTAAAGATCTCTGAGCAGGGAGCAGGTTACGACGGTCAAAAGGGGTGTTTTACAAGAGGTTTCATGCGTACGGTGACAGGGAAGACACTGCTCTGTACCAACCTGCGTTCTCTCTGTCCTGGGTAAACATTCCAAAACAGGGCAACCTTTCACCCTCTGCTTGGATCTGTATCTCCAAGGCAACCGCGCTCCAAACAGAACTTATGTCATCTCCTTCGCTTGTTTTTGACGTTGGTTGACAGTGAATCTGAAATGATCAACTTCCAGATCTGGATTCAAGTGCGTTTTGGGAAGTTGACTAATTGAGAGATATTTTTATTTTAGGATGACAGAAGACCTAATTCCTTGTCACTCGGTTATGTATGTAAATAGCTCTTTATCTGTCTGTGGTACAATGGAAGTGCTGTGGTTTGCGTGCTAAGGTCACTTGCAGATCTCTGCTCTGTCCTTCCTCTGTGTTCCGGTTTGGCAGCCTCACAGTCCCCAAACATCCTTTATCCCAACCACACCTTCTCAGGGGCCGCCTCAGATAAGGCTCAATATTTAGCTTCACTGACTTGAATTGGTCAAAGCATGTGTTCCACTCTCTCCCATGCCTGTCCTTGGTCAGTAGTCTACACCATGTGCATGCAGCTGGCAACTTACGATTGCCTATAGTTGGCCTTAATGAGTCAGGGAGCTCTGAAACGAACCGCCATTCAGTCTGACATTTGCTGCCAGTGTCGGCTCTGGTCGGGGCCAGTCCAGCCACGTTGTGTGGTGTCATTGTCCCCAAGGTCACTCCTCTGCTCGGCACAGCCGCAACAAGTAGACAAACACAGATCTGCTGGTTTGTGTTTGGAACAGGATGTGGAAAATGAACTTCTCAACCCTCACAAGGAGATCTTGTTTTTCCTCTCGACTCAAGGGTACAGCCATTCCATGAAGCATTTCAGGAACAGGGGTCAGGAGTGGATGCTGAAAAAATATATTTTCAAGTTTCTTAAGAATCAATGAAAAATTGCCATGACCACATGTACTGAAACTGTCCACATATCTGAGTCTGGCTGAGTCTGCAGAAATAGGATACACTTCATCTTTTCAAAGAATTAATATTCTGTTTGACATCTTTGAGGCAAATATCACATCCATCTCTGTTTGCAACCCCGTGCTTAATGTCAACTGCAGTATGCATCTTCTCACATTTATTGGCTCCACATGGTTTTGGTTTTGCTGAAATGAATCATACGTCTTTCAACAAATGTGAAGGCAGCACTCCGCTACGTGTGCCACTCAGTGAGCGAAGCGCAACACACTCGCATTACGTCAGCGAGACAATTAAAAGTTCATTGAGTAGTTGAATGGGATGATGGTACATGTTGACAGTAAATCTTAAGGCTGACTGGAAAATGCAGGCAGCTGGAAACACCCCTGCAGCCCGCTGATAATGAACCGCCATAAATCACAGAAGAAACAAATAAAGTGAACGCACTCTCAGACACAAACAAACATACCCCGAAAATTCATAGATGCTGGAACTTGTACACAGGAATTCATTGGGAAACCAGGTGCAATTTAGGCAACACTTATCCAGGCATGTGGTTCAGGGTTTTAATTGGGATATTGGACTCGAGCGTGTGCTCACATTTTTGTTTTGAATGACAGACAAAGAAACAGAGTCTCATTGGATTAATCATTGCCAGCTTTAATGCCTAAAGAAAGAAATTTTATTTGAAGCTAGTAGTGTGCCTACAATTTGGATGCCTAGCACTTAGTTCTCTTTTGACCTGGTTTACTTTGAATGCTTTTACCTCTGAAGTAAATAAATTGTTTATTCTTGTATAAATGATTCAAGATTGTGAGACGGCCAAGCTTTGCCCACTGGTCCCTCCAGTAAGTCGATGAGCTGTACTTCTGTCCCAGTCTTCTAAAGAGCACAAATCTGTGACAAGTGACTAATCGACATGTTAGCATTGTTAGCGCCGTTGGGATCATGAAGCTTATCCCCCATTCATTCTGGTCCATAAGACAGAAACTCACCTTGGTGAGCAGGAAAAAAATGACATGTTTTGTCTCTTAATCAGTTTATTAAGGGCTTTTGAAAATGCTTTGGTTTAGTTTTTTTGTTCTTGTTTCCTGCAAAAAATGCAGCCTGCATATTTGTGTGTTTCCCCAGAAATCAAATACCACACATTTTCCTTCAATCTTGATCTTTCAGTTTAAAGTTAAATGACAAACAGTACTCTGAAACCTGTCAGTTTGCTGAACTGATCTGCTGTGAGCTGCTGTGATTGATCGCTCACAATGCAAGCAGAGTGAAACCAGTAACTGATATGCAGTTAACAGAGGCTGTATCATGTTGCTAACTAGATAGACCGGCGTCCAGATCTGTCTCAGAATGGTTTTTGATTTTCCATCCAGCAGTAAAATGGCTTCTATAATGGGCCATGTTAGGTCACATTACCAGAGATTTTTGCTTTCATAGAACCAAGTGTGTCCATTGAAATATCCAATTATTAATGATTGTGATCACCACATTAATTCATCCACAGAGTATCCTGATGAGATACCTGTTGAACACATTCAAGAGGCAGAGTTATGTGATGAATAGTGAGTTTTTGGAGGAAGACAGACAAGTTACAAGATATGATCTCACCCGGTGAAGGACTCCAATTGGTAGTTCACAGTTGGTGCTCAAGGCGCCCGGCACTAAATCCCACCGAGACACTGCCTGAAACCAGAAGCTTGTAGCTTCGGCTTACTCTTGTAAACAAAGGCAAGTGTTGTGTTTGTGCGTGCGTCTGAGTGTGTGTCTCTTCGTGTGTGTGTTTGTGTGTGCGTGTGCGTGCATCTTTTTGTGCTTGCTTGAATGTGTGTTTATGTGTGTGTCTGTGTGTGTGTGTGTGTGTGTGTGTGTGTGTGTGTGTGTGTGTGTGTGTGTGTGTGTGTGTGTGAGTGTGAGTGTGTGTGTGTGTGTGTGTGTGTGTGTGTAGGTGACATTAAAACGGTGCAATCGTTCC